>JAYMFT010149580.1:0-12648 GCA_038088735.1 Panulirus argus
GTATTACATATATATATATATATATATATATATATATATATATATATATATATATATATATAAGAAGAGACAGAGAGAGAGAGAGAAATGCATGTTTGTAGTCGAGCGTCATTTTATTCCACAGCATAGAACTCTCATACTTGTTTATACCAATGAAGGAGCTTAGGACTACCTGCCTATTATCTGAATGATATCGTAATATGTTCCAAACGAAATCCTCCGCTTCTGATGAAGTCCTCAAATACCGATAAAGCCCTTAAGTTCTGACGAAGGCCTCAGACTCTCGCGAAGTTCCAAGGATCAGACGATATCCCCAAGTTTTAGTTGAATTCCCAGGTCTTGGCGACGTTAGCCTCTGTCTGCTCCTAGTGACTGCTACACCTCCACAACCCATAAAGATTGTAATGGCTCTAACTACACCACTGACTCTTACGCCTCTAACACCCCATGTTGACTATGATGCCTCTAAGTACGCTAGTGATTGCCCCACGAGAACACCGCCCGTGATCTAGTGCGTATCAGCCTCTTACACACCAAGTCTCTGTCAACCCTCTAACAATCTTCAAAGCGGCGCCTGCGCGTCGCGGCAAAGGGCGGCCGCCGGCAGAGGCGCCCCAATATTTCTGGCGGTCGACGAGTCCTGGACGACTATATTTGCCGTCGCCGCGGGGGGCGGCCCACTAAAAACAGGCCGAATGGGGTCCCCGCGGCGTGGGGGCCGCGACCCCCCCAACGGGCCCGTCATGCCGCTGACTCCCGGAGGAAGACGCCAGCCGAGCGTGATGTTATTATTATTCCCGCCCCTCACCCTCTCCCCTCTCCCCTCATTCCCGGACCCTCACCCCCATCCCTCAACCTCTGTCTCCTCATCCTTTCCCTTTCCCCTCACCCCTTCCCCTCGCCGCCCAGCAACAAGACAACCATTCGAATTATGCTCGACCTTCATGTGTCTTTTAATCCGGCTGCTCCTACTACTACGCTGCTGTGGCACCTTGCTGTGCCACACTGCTTCTGTGTTCCTGCTGTGCTGCTTCTCTTTCCCTCTGGCTTCAGTGCTGCTGTTCCGCCAAACTGTACTGCCAAAATGTACTGTCATCCCTCTAATTTACCCCTGAGTTTCTGCTACTACCATTACTACTACTACTACTACTACTACTACTACTACTGCCACTACTACTACTACTACTACCACGACTACTGCTTCTTCCACTCCCATAATTACAAAAACTGTTCCTTCTGCAGTACACCAACGTAGGAAAAGGCTCCTGCTGTCGAGGACAGAGGAACAGTGATCTCATGACGTCCGGCTTGACCCCTCCACTACCATCTGCGGTCACAGGACTGGGCGGGCCTGGCTAATTGGTTAACATCCCTGGAAAGAAATAATCCGGGGATCACCACAGCCTTGACCTCACTCTTCGCACGTTTTACCCAACTTGATGTCGGCTTTAGCGTAAGCGAATCGAAAAGAAAAGCTGTTTCTAATCAATATATTATCTTTTCTACTTAGTGTTTTCCATCACATGTTGACGTTTCTGTGAAAAGGAGTCACCAAGCGTCTTTGAGAGCGACAGTTGCTTCCTTCTGTCGTCCAGGTCACCCGTAGGTCAGAATCTGCACGGGATGAAAGAGTAAGGAATAAGCACAATTATACGCATCCTCACACACAATCTTATAGATATATAGACCCTACACTTCACACACACACACACACACACACACACACATAGATCCAGGCATACAAGCAGACTGCACCACCCCAGGAGGTCGCCCGCTCCCAGTCAACACAGCTGGGCGACACCCACCACTCTCCCGCCGCCGTGATTGGACCAACAATAGCTCGACACTCTCAAAGAATAACCAGATTACTCTGCGGAAGGAAGAGTGTGGGGAGAAAAAGGGAGATGATGGAGGACAGGAGGAAGCTGTAGTGATGATGGCCGTGGAGAGAGGTTTAGCGCACGCTCAAACACACACACACACACACACACACACACACACACAAGCGACCCGGCCCAGATATTTAAGAGAAAAGTATCATATACGTCATTAAAGTTTAGCGTGTGTTGGAGTTCACAGTGTATGCTATCTACCTTTGTTGCTTGTTTAGTTTTCTTTTGTCACTTCAGAGATGCGCGACAATCTCGGTCAGAATCTATGAAACTTCATAAACTAAAATCTGTGGCCTTTTAATATGTACTCTACTGCTAGGAAGAAATTCTGTAAAACAAATGACTGCGAAGCGAAATGACCCGCCATCATTGCCAGGATGACAAAATGGATCTGGTGTGATCACACACAGAGAGTCAGCCGCCCGCTCATTTGAGGTGGAAATGGATCCCACCACTAGATGCTCACCATGGGACTCTGGCACTTATGAAAAGTGGCGATAGGGGCAATATTTGCTTATGTTTGGTCGAAAATCAGAAGCTGTTGAGACTTGCGTATTCATATCAAAACCCAAGAAACTGGCGACCATCTTTTCTCTTTGTATTTTTTTGCGATGACATTGTGGAGTACCGCAAGGTTTCGTGTTCCGACCATATTAGTTCTGATCCATGAAAATGGTGTGAAATTATGGGCAAAATGTATCGTCTCTATTTATGTTCTCGACTGCCATAAAACACTGTCGAAGAAAGATTCTATTTTTCTCACATTCACGCTTGTTATGTCCCTTAAAAGTAATGCATTAACCCAATCGCATTTCTGTGCTACTGGTGCGTTTATCATACATTAATAAACATACCGATGCCGCAGCTTGATTGTAAGTCAACGACTGTGAGCTAATGCTAGCGTTTTAGTATCACCGAAGGCAACCATTTTGTAACAATTGAGTTAATCATAGAAAATTGCGGAAGTCAGCGTGGCTTCGACTGCATCGGAAAAAGGAATCACACTAGTTTTATATAAGATTTCGTACTTGTATTACCACTTATCAATTTGAGTCTCTTGGCTGTTTTAGTAACATTACTTTGAGGCTGGCTACAACAGAAAGATGCCGCTACAAGTGACAGATGGGTATCCATTTACAAAGCAATATCGTTAGGTATTCAGTAAACAACAGATCATCAAAGTTTGGTAAACGCTGAGTATATTACTTAACACTGTATTCAAAGTCCCATACTGAAAATATGTTAGCTGATGTATTTTGTTTTTTTGAGTGAAACAACGTAATTCATAATTTTCTTTTGTACCACACTACAGTGGGTAGATTTGTATCTTGTTTGTAAGGACTTCCCACTGAGGACACCATTCATCCTGAGACAGTTGGTGTCAGCTCCACCTGAGGAAAAATTCTCGCTATGGAAAATCTATCGTGAGGGCGTAGTTCACTTACAATTGTATCTTGTACTAGAGTGCTATGACTATGGGAGTCGGGAGCATAAGAGAACCCTGATTTTGTCTTTTGCTCCCACTGCATCGTCGTCTCAAGGGAGCATGAATAAAGTTAAGGCTATTGTTGTAAAAGGGGTATTTAGAGCAAGCGACCGGCTGACGGACGGAGCGAACTCCACCAACAAAGCTTCATGCTGGGGGATGAGACGCAAATGTTCCTGTGCAGGTGATAGTTACTGGTGATCGAGTTGTGTTACGCGTGTTCATCTCATATCTTATTACTGCTGCGTGGAATACAGGTGTTCGAGGACCTGGTAATTTGTGACGTAAGTCAATAAAGGGTAAGAGGAAGCAGAGTGGATCATATTGTAAGGATAGTTTATGCTCAAGGTTTCTTTATGTAAGATTCAAAGCCTCACCAGTTGGTCTCCGTATCGGCTAGGACGACAGGTTAACATGTAATGGTATTCTTTGTCCCCAAAAATTATAGCGTATCAAACTTTGGGTTATAGCTGGCATGCAACATATCGGCCGCGCATGGCAGCAGCAGATAGGTTGCTAATGTAAGCAATAGATCGGTTGTTTGTGGAAGCAGCAGATCGGCTGCTGGTGGAAGAAGCAGATCGGATTTACATGGAAGCGGCGGATCGATTGCGCATAGCAGCAACAGATCGGATGTTGATGGAAGCATCTCTAGACTCGCATCAAGAATGACTCTCTTCTGAACGCCATTCTGGCACACTTTTAGACTACCGCCTAGTCTAATGACCCATCACGGATATATTGACCTAGTTCTCATACATCTCATTTTGTGCTGACATCTCTGGTGATGCCCTCGATCGTGGCGTCACCTCACTTGAATCTCTCTCAGGTGAAACCCTCTCTTTTAAAAAACCCTTATACTGACATTATCTGTTGAAATTTCCCCTGTTAAAATCCTCTCTGTTAACACTCTCCTGAAACTTCCTATGTTGACAATTTGAAACCCCACTTTCTTGACACCCTCTCTGTTGACATTGTTGAAGCGCCTTCTATCAACGCCCTTATCTGTTGTCGTTCTCTGTTAAAACCTCTGCTATTGACATTCTCCATTGCATCCCCTTCTCTTGACACCCTTTGTTTTGACGCCCTCTTTGTTGACACTCACCTCTGCTGACACCCTTTCTATTGACCCCTTCACTGCTCAGTCTCGGTCCCTTTCCCACTCACTTGTCACCCCTCGTCGCCTGAGTCATCCATCAGTTCTCCAATCACTGTATTGATACTTTCCAAAGCTTCATATCCATACGATAAGTGAGTGACGCTATTTGTGTCATTGTACGATGGTTCAAACGCTAGTGACTGCTGGAGTGAGTGCCCGGGGACATGCCGTAACTCCAGCAGTGACAGGCAGTCTGATTTATGTATGCGAGACGGGCCATTAAATGTGTATAGTGCGCTATATACTATTACTGTAGGATCTATATGTATGCTGTTTTAATTGTCTGTAGATATATCTTCATTAAAAGTATCATGTGTAAAGGCTTTACTTGAGCTTGCTTAAATTTACGCGCGCGCACGCTTAGAACCAGTTTACACCGGTCATCAATATATGGTTGTGATTCGTATCTCGTACATAGGTTTTCTGTAATCATCTTAATATCCTCATAATGTTACACGAGTTTGAAATCAACAGCTTCTATTGATGGCTTTACTCTGAATGATAATTAGATGTAAAATATATTCATATTACGCGGTAATTAATTCAAAGAGGAAAAGTAGGTTGTCTCCGTTCCCACACCCACCTTCCTGACCCTAAAGCCAGTTGCTCTCACATTTACCATATCTTTTCTTATAGATTTCTTATCATACGTTTACCATCTGTACCTGGTTGGCCTTTCCAACGGAACTGTTCACCACACGCGTTTCGTTCCGCGTCTGGGGAAATATATCAGATTTTATTTCAATAGATGAAAGTGATCCTCATAAAAGTACCAGTTATTGGTTTATAGTGGTTGTGGATTCACTGAAAAGTTTGCATATCCTTAACAGTATTTGTTCTTTACCATTACCCATATTTCAGCGTTCTTTAGAATATCAAAACTCATATACCCGAATAAGCTGAATGAATCTGAAACATTAATGGTACAAAGATTCTGTGTAATTTCAAACTACTAACGGTACTGACGTCGGGGTCTCGTTGCTGGAGAACTCATTTTGGTTTCCGAGGTTCCGGGATCGAAGGAGAGGCCGGGCTGTTTGAAGACAAAGGCCCGTGCCAAACCAGAGACTGGAAAAATCCTCAACAAAAGAGCTGTTCTCTTGGGCAAGAAGGCCTTTACAGCACCAGGATCTGTCGATCAAGGGGAGAATGAGTTCTGCTGATTCGACCTGCAGTGGAAACTACAGTTCCAGAGTCACACTTGCTCTATGTACTGGGTGCATGCATTTTTCCACTGCAGACTGATGTGCCAGGGAGATGAAGAGTAGCGCGATGCGTGTAGCATGTAACAGATCACTGTGCCCACCTTTCTTTCTAGAAAGTAAGGATATTTGCATCCCGTCCACTGCAGACTAATACCTCCCCGTAACCGTTGTCGAGTTCTAGAAAGAGAATTGTATTTAGTGTTTACAGTTTGAAGCTCTTCGTAAGAATCCCTACGATCACGTGGATTCAGCCTCTGGAATCAGCCAGGGTTTGTCTCCATCCAAGAGAACAAGATACGCCTCGCTCATACCACAACTTAAGTCAGGACACTAGTGAGTAACTCGCTCTTCATGAGGAGACTCACACACCCCTGGCACATCTCGATCCATCATCCACACGCTTTTGTCACCAATCATTTCCTTTCAAACAATTTCTCTAAACAAACGCCTGTCGCGTTTTCTTGGTATACCTCGTCATCATTAAACAATTACACATTGTTTTATAAGTAAAGATAAAAGGAAGTGGCCACAACTGGGCAGAGATTTTTTGACCAAAAGTACAGAGAGATGCAATAACTCGTGTGGGCCGCAAATACCACTTATCCCCGGGATAAAGTGCCCTAACCAGCAGTTGCGTTAGTTTATCTACATTAAATATTGGTTGAGGTCTGTGGGTTGTGGTCTCTCTGTTGTTAAGTCATTATGGTAACGCCGGCCGCTATTACCTCGCTCGACCCTCGTTATCTGCAAGAGGAAACGTTATCAACATAATGGAAATTGCATCAGATAACAGGTATTAAGCTCGTTATGTATGGCGCGGTCCATCACCTTGAATCACACGAGAGATTCGCCCAGTGCAAATTTCCTCATAAAGTAAGGTTGCCAGCATGTGACAATGCGGAGCCACTGTCATTTCCGTCATTCCCAGCCTGGAAGCATTCGTGGAAAAAATAGCGAAGACACCTGTGTTCTCCTCGCCATAGACAGGCGAGGGGAGACGTGATGCGAGTGATGAGTGACAAATCATGACCAGATTGTTCCGGGTTGTCTAATGTGAAGTATTCATGCTGAAGCTGTGTCACAATCCGGAGTTCTGTACTGGTAGAAATTTAGCTCTGAAAGAAATCATCTCTCTCTCTCTCTCTCTCTCTCTCTCTCTCTCTCTCTCTCTCTCTCTCTCTCTCTCTCTCTTTCTTTTTCTTTTTCTCTTTTTATCTGTCTGTCTCTCTCTTTCTGACTCATTCTATATGTGTTGTAATGACCTATTTGCTCTGTGAAGGAGGGAGTTCTACACCCGCGGGGAACCATCCCTCCAACTTTTTCTATTTCTATACAACTTTTTCAACTTCTGATAATCGCGGTCACAGTTTCATCCTTCTTAGACTACAGAATGCTTCTTTACATCTTTTCATACAAGTTTTTGCTTAATTTCATGTCATTCCTTATTGCTCTATCCTCACATCTTTCGAGCAATTGTTCATTATGTCATGAAAATGGTTTGAAATCTTGAATATTGTGATCAGGTCACCTCTTACTCTTCTCTTTTCCATGGTAGACAGATATAAAGCCTTTAACCTCTCCCTGTAAATGAGTTTTCTTAATTCTGGCACCATCTTTGTTGCCCTTCTCTAGGCCTTCCTTAATAATTCTTTGCTCTTCATCAAGTGGAATGACCAAACTTGAGGAGAAGCATATTCCACTTTTGGCCTCTTGTAGGATGTTGAGCAGCTTGCTGAATACTTCCTTACTCACGCAACTGAATGCGATTCTGATATTTTGCCAGCAGACAGACAGTTCGTCTCCTTTAGTATTTGCCTAAGGCAGGATTCGAGCGGTTGGTTTGGGACGATGTCGACTTCCAAGCCTCTCACATGAATCCAAGAATTTTTTGTCGCTTTTACACTGCCTCTGTGCACCGTTTACTTGTTTTGGGTCACCATAGATTCTTACGCCCAAGTCTTTTTCCTCATTTACCTTCTTGCAGTTAAACAGAATTTACGCTGTAGCTTACCTTTTCATTTTTGCAAAACTTGTTTTGCAGTTATTGATACTAAAACTCATTTGACAACTATGGCCCAAGTCCATCGGTTTGTCTGTGTCAGTCTGAAGCTTTGGAAGTCGTTCAAATTCCTCTGCAGAATTATTTCCCACCTTTGTATCATCAGCTGATTTTGATATCTTGCAATGCATCCTAATGGCACTCCACTTGTTACGTCTAACTATTCTGAGGCTTAACCATTTTAATCACAACTCTTTGTTTACGGCCTGTTAACCAATTTCCTATTCAGTGAAGTACAATTCCGTCAATGCCATGTGACTTAATTCTTGCTCGTAACCTTTGATGCGGAACCGTATCGAATACTTTTTGAAAGTCTAGTTAGATAACATCAACTGCTTTACTTTCGTCGCGCGTGATGATTGTATCATAAAAAAAAATCGAGCAGATTTGTGACATGAGTGAAGCCGTCGAAAACTACGTTGAGAATCGTTTATCAAGTGGCGGTTCTCTAAATGGTTGACAGTTCTCTCTCGAATGATGGTTAGCATAAGTTTTCCAGCCACAGACGTTAGGCTAGTAGGACGATAATTTCCGTTGAGTGACTCGTTACCTTTTTTGAATATCGGTGTCACGCTGGCAAACTTTCATTCATCTGGGATTTATCTGTAGCTAGTGACTTGCTGAAAAAGGCAGTCAAGGGCTTAAGTACTTCATTTTTCGCCTCTTTCATTGTCCTCAGATAAAACTTCTCAGGGATTGCCGTTTTATTTACTTTTATTCCGTATCTATTTTCATTCCGTTATGTTTATAAACTGGTATGTATGCATATATGTATGTATGTATGTGTGTGTGAATGTGTGTAGATATGTATGCAAACAAATGACATAACATGCACATGATTCAGATGGTTTTTTAGATAATCAACAAGAAAATGTAACACGGAGTTCCAAGTGTTTTAGCGTTGATCATATTTTGAAAGGATGTATGGAAATATATATCTGAATATATGATTAATAGAAAAATCTTTGGATACTCGTTATTTGTTATCTTGTTAACGACCTAAGAATATATTTCCTGATATTCATGTATATCTTTACAGATGGAGGAGATTGTTTCCCTGCGAGGCTGTCTAGCTTGGCTAAATGTTGGGAATCGGTTCGGAGAATGGGCTGACCGGCGACCTGACTGGCCTGGTTTGACAGTATGACCTGACTGGAGGCTTGACTGGCTTGGCTTTTGATAGTATGAACCTGACAAGTGACCTTTCTGGCTTGGCTTAGTAGCGGAGCTAATGCCGACCTAGTCCCAGCGTGGAGGTGGGCCAACCTGGCTCGCAAGACTTGAAGGCTTGGTCCGAGGAATGTTGGGTCTGGACTGGTCCGGTGGCAGATTTTTCCTGGCTGGTTACCGGTCTTCCCTCCTCTTGTTGACATTAGACAGGAACTGGACGACCGTAGAAAATGGCCTTTTGATGAGCTGCTGCTCAGATTGTCTGAGACGGGGCGCTAAGCCGGACCGGTGGTGGGCCGTGGGTGGCCACGATTGTTTGCTGGGGTGGCTGAGTCACTGGGCTGGGCTGAGAGTATGGTGGGCCAAGGTTGGCCAGGTGTGGAGGAGAGAAACAGGGTTGGCCACGTGACGGGATAGGGCCTGAGCTAACCTAATGACAGGATAGAACCAGAATGCTGGTCGGTTAGGAAGGGGAAGCCTAGCCTTTCCTCGCTCGGGTGTGTCTCTCATTCATCCATCGCCTCTCCATCCGCAACATAGATCAGTAACATTTCAAACCTCAACCCTTCACTGTGTCACCTCCTAACTCTTCCATAATCCCTTTTCCAATTCCAATCTTCGTGTCTCTCGCTTTATCTACCTGAGGCTGGACACGCTTGTTGCTGCCAAGGCCTGGCTGAGCCAGCAGAAGGGCAAGGCTAGTACGGTGCGATGGGATGGATGAGGGGCTGGGGACCTTGATGTTTGGCTGGAGAGCCTTAGAACTGGGTCAGACGGGTGAGGCGGGGCCCACGACGTCTGCTTGGAGAAGGAGGACTAGCGAGGTTGAGGAGACGTCTGGCTTAGTCGGCAGTGTTAGTTGTCTGGGCTGCGCCGCGGAGTTGGGCTAGGAAGGATCTGCTGGGCGGATGTGCTGGCCGCCCTCCTGCTTAGGCTGGCCGGATAGTGAGACTGAATAGAGAAGGTAGCAGGAATAGGTTGATTTGGTAGCTAGGCTGTGCTGGTTGTGTGGCCCGGCTAGCCTTGAAGTGTTGTGGCTAGGTTCGGGATAGGGGCGAGTCTGCTGGCAGGTGGGGACAGTTCGGTAGGTCGTTCGGGTGAATGCTGGGACGGACCCCGGTAAGTGGGGACGCTAGATTTGCATTGTGGCTAGGATGAATTTATCAGATAAAGTTGGGGATGTTGGCTGATCAAGTGCCGAGGCCACAGGATTAAATTTCAGGTTTAGGAAAGAGGACTGAGTTAGACTGGCTGCTTAGTAGGGTTTCACCTGCAAGGTGGTGAGGTTAGAAAAGCCTATTTATCAGCCTAGTTTATCTTATTTCAGTTATTCCATTGTTCCCCAGAGGAGGAGACAAGCCAAGGTGCAAGACAGAGAGACAGTGTTTCTTGCTTTCCAGGCCAGAGTCAAAGGGCAACCAAACCCTCATGTCTTGCCAAATCATCTTAAGAGGGGAAAAAAGAAGAAAAGGAGCTGAGGTATAAACATCATTTCCAAAGGAAACAATTTCTCAGTACAGCGCAAGTGTTGCGTCTGGGGAAGGGGAAGTGTTGCGTGGTGTATGACAGTGTTGTCTTGCCCCATCATCTGGACGGGCAACATGATGACCTCCCTAGTTCCTGTGGCTGTTTAGAGTGACAATTGTTTACCTCAGCGAAGTTGGTCGTGTGTATTTGCGTCGTCGTAACCTGAGTGAGGATTGGTAAGTGTCCTTCCTGTAGGAGAGTGAGTCTGGTGGGTCGCTACAAGCCATCGACTGCATCAGTGCTGAGGGCATGTTGAACTACAAGCACTATCCACCACGTGGAGGTCACTTGTGAGAGACAATATATCTTCTCAGTATTTCATTCCACACGCGCCTTGGGCTTGAGTACTTTGCTCATCATTGTGGCATCATCAACCAGTGTTATCAACTCCGAAATAAAAACACAACGCAGTATTACCAAGGGACGTTTACCTCAGTCTTACATAACCAGAGTGTTGGCAGCTCCTGTTCCATGGTGTCAGTCATTACCTCTGCCAGACTCATTTCCTTCCCCTGCTGGACCATCTCTCCCTTGCCAGGATGTCTGCCGGACCACGCAGGATGAGCCATCACCTCCTGCAGGACTTCGTCCCAGAATATTGTAACTACTAACAGGTTTTTCTGTCATAGACCTACTGACAATAATCAAGTTGTATTGTGAAAGACCTACTGTCCGTGAGGACAGGGCAGAAAAAAATACCTCCCACGTATCTCCTGCGTGTCGCATTCGGCGGCCAGAAATCCTCTGTTCCTCTGTTGGCTTTGTAAAAGCTGGCACAGATGGATGATCCAAGCCAGGACTTTACCTCTAAGGCTCGGTTGCCTTTTCCTGACGCTACCTTATCAAAGGTGGGGAAGGGAGTGGTATGAATAAAGAAAATGAGTAAGAAACTAATTTCCTGCAATGAAGATTAGACAAAAGTGTTAAAAAAAGAATCTTTGTGTGATCGTAATCTGTACGATTTCCACGTAAGCATCAGACCCCATGGCTGAAGCGTCCGTGTCAAGCCTCGCTCGGTCAGGAGAGAAAAGATTCAGAGCTCTATTGGTCTGTGTTCCCTCAGAGGAGTGGTATAAACTGAGGCACGGAAGATAGATACAAGACCTCTGGGAAGCTGCGGTCCACAGTAGGATGATGTGCCACTCTTTCGTAACGAAACACAGTTCCAGTCAGTTCCAGTTAGTCTTCGAACAATGATGGACGGAAACATTCATACATTAAACTAAGAATCGTAAAATCCCTTGTGCCAAACGCTCTCAAAAACGATAGAAGCAGCTCAGAACAGTACAGCTGAGGACAGTGTTCCAGCTTTAAAACAATAGTCAAAAACATCCGACCTGAAAACTTCAACAATTCTCACTAAAAACGGAGACCAAACTGGAAAGCCTCGCAACGCTGCCCACCTCGCCAAGAATTTCCCTGGCGACCAACAAAACCAGTGGCCACGTTCTCTCCCTGCTGCACCCTGCCGCCTCTCTCCCTGCTGCACCCTGCCGCCTCTCTCCCTACTGCACCCTGCCGTCTCTCTCCTTCCTGCACCCTTGCATCTCTCCCTGCTACACCCTGCCGTCTCTCTCCCGGCTACACCCTGCCGTCTCTCTCCTTGTTGCACCCTTGCATCTCTCCCTGCTACACCCTGCCGTCTCTCTCCCGGCTGCACCCTGCCGTCTCTCTCCTTGCTGCACCCTTGCATCTTTCCCTGCTACACCCTGCCGTCTCTCTCCCTGCTGCACCCTTGCATCTCTCCCTTCTGCACCCTACTGTCTCTCCCTGATGCACCTCCTACAAAGATCCTCTCGCTCACATTTGTGGTCAACTACACCAAGACTCACACTTATCGCTGGCATCACTCTGAGGACAGTCTCCTCCACCCTCACGCTTATGTCTCCCTCAGCGTTGTTTGTCTCGCGCTACAATTTTGCTATTCTCGAAGTTTCTTACTTTTAAAACTGTTTCTGTGTCTTTTGATATTAGGCTGCCGACAATATCAGTCTGTCTGTCTGTCTGTCTGTCTGTCTGTCTGTCTCTGTCTCTGTCTCTCTGTCTGTCTCTCTCTCTCTCTCCCCCCGTCTATCTGTCTGTCTGTCTGTCTGTCTGTCTCTGTCTGTCTGTCTGTCTGTCTCTCTCTCTCTCTCTCTCTCTCTCTCTCT
>JAYMFT010149591.1:0-12648 GCA_038088735.1 Panulirus argus
ACACATACGAGTAAGAAAATGGAAAGAAAAAGAAGAAAACTCACCGTTAGTTGGTAGTGGTGATGATCAAGTAAGTTTACCATAGGGGCCCATAAGCTATGGTTTAAGTAAAACCTCTTATTAAGAACAATAATGACTCAACTAGGCCAATGGGCTGCCAAGCATATTGTGATCACTCACTTTTCTGCAAGCTAAGAAAGGCCGGAAATATTCTTACATTTAATATCTAACCCCAATAACAGCTGTGGGAATAATATGGCATGCATCCTAACACACCTGTTAGTAATAACTAAAACACCCTAATTCACATGTGTAAGGGAGATTCAGTTAATGAACCTAAAAACTTCAAAACAAGCAATACTCTGTAATTACTACCACACAGCATAATACTGACCAGCGGCTCTGCTTAGTCTCTGGTGGTAAAAGTTCACTAAAGGAAGCATCAACTGGTTACACATGTCATTCCGGTCAATTCGGTCTGTACGTGCACGGGGATCCGGGAGTGCGGCAGTCCTTGCTAAACGACGGCCCACGTTCCCCAGGTCAAGCCGGCTTGTACGTGCATTGCTCACATGCAGCAGTGCGCCCAACGTACGTCCTTGGTACTGCTCACTGTTTCCGTACACATACCTTGCACAATTTATAAAGACACAATTTATAAACACATCCTGTGTAACAGAGCGAGGTATGGTTAACCGGGATTCGTGGTAGATGTTAGCGTTATGCCCCCCGGGCTGGGCAAACTGTCTCCAAGGTGGCTGGATACTCGCTGACCCTCGCCTTTGTTCTGCGTAATGTAGATGCCATTTTTTGTGATACCGAGGCAATCATTTCAGTTTCCTTGGTTAATTACTCCACTAATTCACTTTTTCACTTTTCCACACTCGATACGCTTTCGTTGTCAACATTAATTTTCCCTTTCATAGTACAATCTAAAGTTTTATTCACTACTAACTAAACCATTTTACAAGAATATCCTTAATCAGTAATCTCTCGATGCATGAGTGAGGCGTGGTGGTTCATAACCCTGGCGACATAGGCCACGCTGAGTTCAGCCTAATGTTTACACACACACACACACAAAAGCCTTTTATCTCTCAGCTTGCTCTGTCCTGTTACACCCGGCCCCTCCTTCACAATAAGTCGCAGTTCCACCTGTGAGAGCTTTTCTGTCCTCTATACTATATCCTGATATTTCCCCCGTTCAGTATCCCTCATGACTACTTGAACTTTGTCCACACTTCCCTACTGTCTGGTCCATTTTTCCGAGGTTCCTCAGAACAGCAATTATACCTGACCACTAGCTGTGCTCTCTCCTGTCCCCAGCCTAAACTGAAGGGATGCCAGGCCGACAGTTATGCCATTCCTCCACCTGCACCTCAAACCTGTTCCACAGCCTACCTAGCTGTAGTCGCGGCTATACCCTATCAAGCCCTGCGACCCGTCTACAAATGTCTCGCTCATTTTTCGAGAGATCTATGGGGAAATATCAATAAACAAAATTATTTACAAAAAAAAAAAAAAGGACAGGCTTCTCGTCTGACCTCTCTCCACAAGGCGAGCAAAGTGCAGTACAAATGAATACAGGATATGCAAGCTGTAACAGATCATTGGATCCTTTCGAGGCCATTAGTGATAGCGAAAGATGTTAGAACACAGAACTTGATGTGGTAAGATTACAAACGACAATCAAATGATTCTTGAAGAAATGACTGCTTAGCTTATTTGTAAGTACAGAGGAGCAAATAATGTCAGTCATGGACTTGAAACGCAATATATTTTGATGTTAGCTGAGACGGCAAGGGCAACTGAACGCCCCAATCAAGGCCATCTCATTAACGCTATTTATGGCCTATGCATAGTACCCATTCTATCGATCAATCTTTTAATAGAGGATGAACCGCTGGGTTGACTGTAGACCAACTACCACAACCAAGGTTCGAACCTAAGCGCTCAATCCCAGACGGCCCGTGAATGCGTGACATATCTATGGTGCTGATTTTGAGCTATTCTTATTGATAAATAATTCCATTTGATTAGAATCCCGTTGAAGGAAAAGAGCTTTGATTCATTCAAAGTAAACGTTGGCCCACGAATTTGTAACCATTGCTACAAGTGAACTCAGACAGGTGTAGCCTTAAATAACTGCCGAGGCGGACATTACTAAGATATTGATAATAATGAATACCTGTATCAAGTCACCTCAACCTTTCCTTTTCTAAGTTGAATAGGTCTAGTTCGTCTAGTCGGCTTTCATGGAATTAGTTTCTCAGTTCAGATAGTCATCTCGATAGCTCGCCATAATACTCTACTCTGTATTCTTATCAAGTGGGGTGACAAAATCTGAACGCTATATTCAAGTTGGGGACGAATAAGTGAACTGAAAAGAGTAATAAGAAGTTTCGTAGACTTGCATTTCAGTGCCTTATCAATGAAGCCTAATATTCTGTTTACATGTACTGCCGTCTTGGGTTTTAGTGTCGTCTGAGATTATGGCACCTAGGTTGTTTTCCGCACGTACCTTTTGTAGCCCAACTAGATTATACTGTAGCTTGGTTTCACGATTTCACTGTCAGCGTGGAAAACTTTGCAGTTATCGAAATTCATTTGCCTGTGAGCTCAGTCTCTCATCTGTTTCTTTTTATGACAACCTGCAGCTGAAGACGTTCGATATCTGTTATGGCTTCATTTTTCTTCTTGTTAACATCTGCGAAATTTATTATTCTACAATGCATCCCATGATCAATGTCATTACCACTTGTTACGATTAACCATCCTGAGATTTGATCGTTAATAGCTACTTATATTACAGTCAGCCAATTTTTTTTATTGCTGATAGCTACTTATATTACAGTCAACCAATTCTTTTGATTGTTAATAGCTACTTATATTACTGTCAACCATTTTCTTTTATTGTTAATAGCTACTTTTATTACAGTCAACTAATTATTTTGATTGTCAATAGCTACTTATATTACAGTCAACCAATTTTTTGATTGCTGATAGCTACTTATATTACAGTCAACCAATTCTTTTGATTGTTAAAAGCTACTTAAAGTACAATTAACCAATTTTTTTATTGTTAATAGCTACTTATATTAGTCAACCAATTTTTTTTATTGTTAATAGCTACATAAATTACTGTCAACCAATTTTTTTGATTGTTAATAGCTACTTATATTACAGTTAGCCATTTTTTTATTGTTAATAGCTACTTATATTACAGTCAACCAATTTTTTTGATTGTTGATAGCTATTTATATTACTGTCAACCAATTTTTTTGATTGCTAATAGCTACTTATATTACGGTCAACTAATTTTTTGATTGTTAATAGCTACTTATATTACAGTCAACCAATTTTTTTTATTGTTAATAACTACTTATATTAGTCAACCAATTTTTTTGATTGTTAATAGCTACTTATATTACAGTCAACCAATTATTTTGATTGTTGATAGCTACTTATATTACTGTCAACCAATTTTTTTTATTGTTAATAGCTACTTATATTACAGTTAACTAATTTTTTGATTGTTAATAGCTACTTATATTACAGTCAACCAATTTTTTTGATTGCTAATAGCTACTTATATTACAGTCAGCCATTTTTTTTTATTGTTAATAGCTAATTATATTACAGTCAACCAATTTTTTTATTGTTAATAGCCACTTATATTACTGTCAACCAATTATTTTGATTGTTAATAGCTACTTATATTACTGTCAACCAGTGTTTTTGATTGTTAATAGCTACTTATATTACTGTCACCCAATTTTTTTTTTGTTAATAGCTACTTATATTACTGTCAACCAGTTTTTTTTATTGTTAATAGCTACATATATTACAGTCAACCAACTTTTTAATCACCAAAGTACAACCCTGCCTTTACCGTGCGTCTTACCTCTCGGGAGTAATCTTTGATGCGCTGTTTCATTAAATATGTTCTTGATATCTGATTAGATGACATCAACCACTATATTATCGTCATACTTGTTGACTATATGATAAACGAAACATGCAGCAGATTTGTTGGACTTCAACGATTTCGCCGAGGAATGCTTTGAATCATTAATTAAATATTTAGGTGATCATATAAATTATTTACAAACTTGTCTCACATGATTTCCGGGTAAGTGCTGTTACCTTTTATGAATTTTGGTATTACTCTGGCAAGCTTACAATCCTCTGGAAACTTCCCTGTAGTAAGTGATTTATCAAAGAGTGCTTAAGCATCTCATCTTAAGCTTCTTTAATTATATATAGATAAAACTTATGAAGACATGCCATTTTATTTACTCTTATTCCATATAACTGGGACTGGATCTGGAACATGAGCTGTGTCCTCAATGGTAAACACATATGAATCCTTTCAGGTTTTTGCCATGGCTTCATTGTCTTGAACCAAGTCACTCTTTTTCGTATTTATAGGCCCGATTGACTGAGTAATGATTCTCTTGTTTATAACATATTAAGAGGATTATTTATGGTCTCTTGTTATTTTCAGCAACATATGCTTTATCATTATGATCACTTTGATAAATAAGTTTTTAGTTTCTCTGCAAACATTTGCAATATCTAATCTTTGAGTTTCTTGTGTGTTATTCTGTCAGACAATAGGTTGTATTTCATTTCAGTGTTCCACCATTTTGGTTTAATTTTGGAAAAAATCACCGTCTGTTACGCCTTGTTATATATGTTGCCTTAACTACTTTGAATATCTTTTATAAACTTTCTCGAACTACGTCAGCATCGTTTCCAATTGCTATGTCATTCCTCCTTGTCATTTCAACAACAATGTGAAGATCATTTTTTCATGCTGTCTTCTTGACCAGCATTACAGGATGTGTTGTAAGCGACCTAAAAAATGAATATCTGTACCAAACTTTTCTCCAACCACAACATTATAGAAAAGATCCTTGTCTATAATAGTTAGAACTAGGTCTGTTCTCTTCATGTCACGGGTAGGATTCTCGACAATTTGTACTACGGCGCTGGCATGCAAATTTAGCTAAAATTCTCACACAGAGTAACTCGAAAGTGATTCTCCCGCGTCGGTAATGACAGGCTAAGATTGCTTATCATAATCGAATAGTGTTCATAACAGGTTTCTGGTAACATGGTCATATAATCTTTAATCTACTTCCAGTGTGTGCGAAGGAAGGTTGTGAATTGATTGTAATGTTAATTTCTCATAAAACTTATATTCAACTTCCACGAAAATTAAGTCAATATCATTATTAGCTTCAAAATTTTTCAGTGTAAGATTTTAACTTTAACTAAGAGCAAGACACCACCGCCTACTTTGTTTCCTGTCACCGTTACACAGACTTTACCTTGGAGTTGCATTTTCAGGAGAAAATTCTCTGAATTCAATGCCTAATCAAACTTCGGAGATACCACTTAAATCATGATTTTCTTCTAACGCATTGTCTCTAATTGTGAAAATTTGTATTGTGTGCTTTGCACATTTAAACAAAGAAAATTCTAGTGAATGAAAATTAATTTTTGGGAAAAGTTCTTACGGAGGGGGACGGGTCTGCTCCAAATTGGTTGTGTTTTTTACCAAAACACGTGTATAAGTACTGACGAGCCTTCCGAAAAATGCAAAAAACTGATCAGGAGAAGGCCACCTTTTGGAAACATATCAGCTAAAAAATGTGAAAATATTGCCACAAGTAACGACTGCATACCTTGCTGAAGAAAACTTCCCCGGTGGCAATACTTGGGGGCTACTCCAGAAATGAAAATGTTAGTTTTGCTCCTTTGATCTCTCCTTGAGAAAGTCATTGGTACCTACACGAGGAAAAATAAGAGCATTGCCGATGGCACTACCACAGACATCCTCTATCGCATCAGCAATGGCGTTTACCCGGGCATTTGGAAAGCAATGTCATTTATTGGCAGGATGGGTTCCTGGCGCAGAATTCCTCCAGCTTACCTCGAATGATGGAGTCTTCAACCACCCTAACCTCGTGTTTCTTCTCTGCACCAACGAAAGCATGAGCACAATTCTTTGTTGTTAATAGCAGCAAAGACATTTGCATGAGAGAGTGCGCTCCTTTAGAAGGCTGGTTTACCTGACGAGAAGATAAAGGATTAGTCTGGAGGCTGCATCACTACCCACAGTGCCACTCCCTGACGTCAGTGGCTCACTCCCTGACACCCGGCAAGTTGGTTTTAGTGAACTCTTCGAAGTACACATACCCAGCGAAATAAAGAATTCATCTCATCGACAGCAGCAGTCAGCCACTTCAGGATTCCTTTGTTATGGCACCACTTGTAGATCAAAGGCTTAGTAAGATCAGGGAAGAAACTGGGACTAGGCTTCCCAGGACACTGGATACTGCTGATCCAATGTACTCAGTGTCTAGAGGAGGAGGCCAGTGGCCACCGTCCTTAGATTTAAAGTCACCGAAAATGGTACAAACGAACACCAGCCGACTGCAAATTTCACTGTGCAACAAATTTCAAATTTTCGAAGTTGGAGACGACTGCTCTACAAGAAAATTATGATATGTTTAGTATTTCTGAATCTTTGTTAGATACTTTGTTAGATATTAGAAATAAAGATTTCTTTGCCGAAAATGCGATTCCTGGGAGCACTTTGTTTAATAGTGATAGTGGTAATAAAGCCTTGCGCTTCGTTAAAGCTCATCTTAATCCTGAGCTGAAAAATGTAGTAGTTTTTAATATAATCGATGCCATTTTCGTATACATTATAGATAAGCTTCACAAGATGAAAAAAGTAGGATTAGTGTATAGGCCCCCAGCACAGACTCCAGGTGTAGACGAAAGACCTTATATTCAGTCAGAAGATATGTAATAAACAAGATCCGATTATTGTAGAAGATTTTAACACAGTATCCAAGTAGTACCGGACGTGGGTTCTTCCTAGATTTGCTTAATAATGCCCCAATACAATTACCTGCCAAACCTACTTGCGTCGAGAACGTATTAGATTTAGTTTTAGCTACAGATAAGGATCTCGTTCACGATGTTGAAGTTGGAGAAAAGTTTGGAACAAGGAATCACCGGCAACTTACTTGTGAGGGAAACTTTTAATATTGCCTGTAATGCTGGTCAATATGAACGCCGCGACAAAAATATCACATTCTAGAATTGTAGATTTTAATGATTTTCGCATTGCTCTTGACAGGTAAATTTAGGGGGATATTCTTGATGAGAACGATATGAACGCAGCTAAGGAAAGTTTCAATAAAACTGTTAAAGTAGTGGAGGAAACATATGTACAAATGCATATTAGACGATCGTTTTCCAAAACGAGACCTACTTGGTTAAGCGAAGACATAAAGAAGTGCCTGTAGTCTAAGATCTAAGCTCATAAGAAAATTAAAAAGATCAATACCCAACACGATACAGTAAATTACGGAAATCTACGTAGAGGAACTAGAAGACCTATACGTCAAAGTCAACGTCAGTATGAAACGTATCCCGTTGAAAATAGTAAAACCAACCCTAAAAAGTTTCATAGGGATGTGAGAAGTAACAAATTCATTATCCCAGTCAAGTGCTTCATTAATTACGGAAAATTGTGACTTGGTTCAAGACAACGAAGCCACAGTAAAGAATTTGAATGATTTTTGTTGCACCTGTATGTATGACTGAAGATACAGATTATGTCCCTAGTCCAGTTCCACTGTTAAGAGGAAAAACGGTTAGCAGAACACATATATAAAGGATTAAGACACACTCTCAGCAATGAATGGTATGAAAGTAAACAAAACGGCTTGCCCAGGTATTTCATCCGAGAACAACGAAAGAGGCGAAAAATGAGGCAATTCAGCTCTTTTCATTGTTACGTGCTACGGGAATTTTTCCAAAGGAATTGAGGTTTTGTCACTGTTACACCGTCATTCAAAAAAGACAGTAAGTCACTGCCCAGATGTTATCGTCCAATATGCTTAACGGCCCTTGTTGGAAAGCTTATGGAAACCATAAATCGTATCAAAATTGTACACCATTTAGAGGACCACAACTTAATAAACGATTCTCAGCATGGTTTTCGACGAAATCGCTCGTGTCTGACAAATCTTCTTTTCTTTCTTTTAATGATTCAGTCAATATGTATGATGAGAGTAAAGTAAATGATGTCATCTATCTAGATTTCAAAAGACATTCGATAAAGCTCCACATCAGAAGGTTACATACAAAAGTTGAGACAAGTTGAGTCACAAAACTGGTGTAGTTACACTTCGATGGGCAGGATATTGGCTGACTGGCCGTAAACAAAAGAGCAGTTGTAGATTGTCAGTCCTCAGAATGATTAGAGGTAACAAGAAGTGTGCTACACGGATCAGTTGCGGGACCGATTCTCTTTCTTGTACTATATTAATGCTATTGATAATGGGCTGCATTGTGAGATATCGAAATTCACCGATGATTCTCAGTTGGGAAGTAAATCTACAGTAGATAGTGAACGTCTGTACCTTCAAATTGACATAGGGAAACTGATGGACTGGGCTCAGAGGTGTCACATGAACTTGGACATCGATAAGCGTAAAGTTTTGCATTTCGGTGATAAAACTGATAAGGCAAGCTGATAAGGCATTGATGTAATAATCTCTGGTGACATAAAGCAGAAGCAACGAAAAGGACGAGCAGAATTCTAGGATTCCTTGATAGGACTTCTAATCAAGGTCTAAGAAAATTATCCTTATTCTTTCCAAGTCAATGGTGCGTCTCAATCTAGAATATTGTGTTCAGTTTTGGTCATCTTACTTGAAGAATGACATAAACAGAACAGAGACACCACAGTGTCGAGCTACCATGGTGATTCCCAGAATGGGAAACAAATCTTATGTAAATGGACCGAACGATTTCAATTAGTAAAGCTTAGAAGAGAGAAGTTTAGGAGGTGATCTAATACAGGTATTAAAAATCATGAAATGCTTCGATAATCTCGATCTAGCAAGCTACTTAAGGATGAATTCGAGAGATTTCACTCGCAGTAATGGATGCAAACTCGTGGGCAAATGTTTTGCCTCGAATGAGGCGAAGTACTTTTTCTTCAAGAGGATGCCATACATACGTTTAAGCAGACTTGATAAATATTTCGCTTCAAATCCACGACTGACATTATTTGCACCTTAGTTATAGAGAGATTGTACAGACTTCTCTCTTTGAAAAACCCGTATTTCTTTCTACTCGTGCCACACTACTCCATGCGTTTCCGTTCACTTCCACAATCACAAATACCGTCGTCTGAACCCAGTGGCCTGTTGCTGTTTGAATTCCTTTGTATAACTTCATCATCATCTGCCAAAGACTTTGCTAACTTAAAAGCCACTTGCTCGCCACCTTAAGCCTTCTAACAACAATTTCACTTTCTGAGCTTAGCAAACCTCCCTGCTTCATCACTGCTTCCCTGCGTTGTTACGACGCGTTAGTTACGACCCATTGCCACCACCTCGATTACCCAACTTAATCCGTGAATGTTTTGTTTGATGAGTTTTTGAATTACCTATTCGTTGAACAGGTGGTTGAACTTTTTCAGGTTCTCATATCACTGCCTGATGTCGGATTGTTTCAATGGATGGAAAAGAAGATTTGTTCGCAGCGCATATCTCGTGAATCACTTTGTTGCAGAGGGTCTCGTATAGTTTAGTGTTGCTGTGGTAAAAGGCCCTGGTCTCGATGTCTTCACGTGGGCTGTGATGCAGAACACTGTGCGAGTGTAGTTTTACAGAGTTCTCGGGGACGCAAGCGATGGTAGACTTTCCAAAGTGGTGCCGACATAATTACATCATACAATTTCTACGTCAAGCCCACCCAGCACCTTACAGTCCACCGGTACGGAACAATCCCCTGACCCAAGTGAAGTGTTGCAGTGTGTCTTGGCTCTGGGCCCCGGGTTAGAGACGTGCTCCACACATTTATACTACTTATTTACAACGCTGTTTTCACACTCTCTTACCCTCCTCGTGATGCGCTAAATATTCAGATTGATTCATGGTGAGGGGGAGAGCGGAAGGTAGGGGGTTGTGTGAAAGAACCGGAGAGGAGAGGATGGGAAGACAAGTGAATGATTTACTCCGTGTCTTCATTCTTTCACACTCTCGATCCTTTTTTTCTTTTGTTCCAAGCACAGGGAGCTGCTTTTCTGTGCTTCTGTCCACTTGTGTATTTCATGGAAGGCCTGGCTTCGAGTAGACCTTGTATTCGTGAATGGGGTGTGCCGGCAACACACGTTAGTGACTGGCGCGTTATGTCAGGGCGGTACTACATTTGGTTACCCCATGCAGCCTACCAGGCGGTGGTGATAGTGGTGGTGATGATAGTAGTGGGGGAATGTTGGTGACGACTGTGGTAGCAGTGTTGGTGGAGGCTTTAGTGTTGGTGGTGGTAGTGGTGGAGATATTGCTGTGTTGGTGGTGGAGGTCGCAATATTGGTAATGTGGACTATGACGAGGTTATCTGCTGGAACTTCGCGGTGTAGCGGTTAGCGTTCCTGACCTAAACGCAATTCACGGGCCGCATAGGTTCGACCCCTGGTTAAGGCAGTCGGTTCACAGTCACTCCAGCCGTTCATCTTTCCTTACAGGTTAGTCGATATACTGGGCACCTGGCTTTGCCTTGGATAGACACGTGATTCTATAAATGCTGAAAAAAACACATGGAAAAGGAAACATTTACGGCAAGAGAGGTCCATCATGAATTTGGACAGAAAGTTGCTTGTATTAGTCGAAAATAGTGACTGGACTCGACATGCTAATCCAGATTTTGTAGTAAATCTATCAAACAAGCAGTTGGATAGAACCTAAACATTTGCCCATGGGTTTGGTTTAATCTTTTCATGCTCATGCAATGAAGTGAACAGTGTTGATGTCGCCTGAGCGTTTTTTTTTTTTCAATAACTAGGTCTCACTTTCTGAACAATTCGTAAATACTTTGCCGTGTCCTTTCTTTTTCCGTTTCTTAATTCTCTCTATGTTTCAATTAAGGCCCGGCCTTAATGTGGACTTTTGTCCGTGACTGGAGCCTTCATCATGAAAAAACAAAAAAAATTACCGCGAGTATCATCACCACATTCACTACCATCACTACCAGCATCGTCACCACAGCCACTACTATCACCACTAGTACCATCACCACAGACAGTACCTGTACCATCACACAGCCATCACCAGCAATACTGCTGTCATAAACAACACCTTTACGATAGCGCCACCAGTACTCTTCTTGATCTATGTAAATGGCATAACCGAGGGTATGGACTCCCACCTGTATATGTTTGCGGATAATGCAAAGTCGTGAGGGAAGTGCAAAGTGAGGGGGATTGCATCAAATTACAAGGGGACCTAAACAGACTCCATAGTTGGTTTGATATATAGTTGATGAAATACCTGAATAAACCTAAGTAATGGGGATGTGACATAGTGAAAGAAGGTCTCATTTTGATTATCATCTATCAGGAAGTGAACTTCAGGACTCCTAAGCTGTTGCCAGAACCCCATATCAGGAGAGTAATTAAGAGGAATAGCCTTCAAGTATATAGATAACGAAATACATGGCAAGCTGTTCAGCCTTGATAAGGCCATCACTGAAATATACCTCTCATGTCTGGTCACCTCGCCGACAGAAGCTCACAGCTAATAGGGAAGGTCCAGAGGAGAGCAACAAAAGTGATACCAGAATTAATAGAACTAAAGTTACATGTAAAGTCTGGAGGCTTTAGATTTGCCCACGTTAAAAGGGAGAAGAGTGAGAGGTGACCTTACCACAACCTTTAAGTTTGTAAAACAAATCGATGATGTGAACAATGAACAATTCTTTTCTTCAAGAGATGTAGAGAGAGAGAGAGAGAGAGAGAGAGAGAGAGAGAGAGAGAGAGAGAGAGCAATCAGACGACAGCATGAGTTTAAGAAGGGAACTTCTTGAATAGGATGTAAAGAAGTATATTTGTAGCATAAGAGTGGTGGATGAGTTGCATGGTAGTTTAGTAAGCACAGGAGACGGGGCCCCATGAGTGTAAAACTCCCTCCCTTACAGCTGAAATACTAGGTAATCAAATAGTTAATTCCTATTACTGCTTGACTACCACCACCACCACCTCTATCTTCTGCTTTACCATCCTTTCTCCATCAAGAGTGGTTGATTGAAAGGAGAGTTCTTCTTTACTATCCTATCTCTGTCTATAGCGGTGGGCGGGGAGAAGCCTTCTGCTTTACCATCACGTCTCCATCTATAGCAGTGAGAAGTCTTCTGCTTTACTGTCCTGTCCCCATCTATAGTGTTGGGAGGGGAGGAGCCTTCTGCTTTACCATCGCGTCTCCATCTACAGCGGTGGGTGGGGAAAAGCCTTCTGCTTTACCATCCTGTTACCATCTACAGTGATGGGTGAGGAGGAGCATTCTGCTTTGCCATCCTGTCCCCATCTATTGTGGTGGGTGCGAAGGGGCCATCTACTTTATCCTCTTATTTTCATCTATAATGGTGGGTGGGGAGAAGTCTTCTGCTTGACTATCATGTCTTCTTCTATATAGCATAGAAATGTACGACACTAGTTTTCTTATGTTATATTAGACAACATGGGTAACGGAATGCCCTGATCAAGGCCATTTCATTAACACTATATATATATATATATATATATATATATATATATATATATATATATATATACTC
>JAYMFT010149602.1:0-12648 GCA_038088735.1 Panulirus argus
GGGGGGGGGGGGGGGGGGGGGGGGGGGGGGGGGGGGGGGGGGGGGGGGGGGGGGGGGGGGGGGGGGGGGGGGGCCTCTTGAGGAAGTGGCAGTGGCGTGGGTGACGTGGGCAGGGGGTAGCGTGACGTGTGAGGGTAGCTGTGAACCGTGACCGCTCCAGCGCTTCCACAGTAAAAAGCAAAGTCCCCTAAAGGAACTGTACTTGCACCCTTCCCGTTCCTCCTCCTCACATCTGAAGCTGACGCGAGCACGAGCCAGTTTCATACCTTTCTTTCCAGATGATCCACGTAATAAGTATCAAAATCACATCAACAGAGGATGCTGATTGGTTATAAAGCTATATAAACAAAGTCTTTCACTGGACAACCGGGAACAAAACATACATTTCAGTGGGGAAAAGTTTCAACTCAGGTATGAGGCAAATGAAGAAATCAAAGATAATACAGAATATCGGACAGACAAGACGATATCATAAACTGGATGAATCATGTGGAAGACTCCTTAGTGATAATGCCTAACGACCTAACCTTCAGCGAACACAACAAAAGAACGGTTGCCTCCTGCAGAAGGATGGTGGGCTGGATCCTGCTGACTTTCAAGACAAGTGAAGAAAAACCAATGATGATATTAATCAAGGCACTCATTCTTTCATGAATTGAACATTTCTGTTCTAATATCATCGTACAAAGAAGGAAAAATTTTCTGAATTAGTTAAATGTTCAAAGATCTCCCACGGTCTATATCAATCTGGTAAGGAACTAAATTACAGGAAACTGCTGAAATCTCTGAGACTATACTCCCTGAAGTGCATATCATCATCTACACCTGGAAAATCCTAGAAGGAAATGTTCCCAACCTCACACTCCGAAAAAACATCCTAATGGCACGAAAGACATAAAAAGACTTTGGAAGATGCTACCTCTGAAATCCAAAGGTCCGATTCGCTGAGAGAGAAAACCTTAAAACATCCGGAGCCCAAGACTCTTCACCACCTTGCCTGCTATTACCAGAAACTCCACAAAAGAGAAGTTTAAGAGTGCCAGGGACAAGTACCTACAAACTGCACCTCACCAGCCCGGCCCAGAGCTGTGGGGCTGGAAAACCCCCCGAAGACTTCGCCAAGTATTCACCTGGGTGGCGGTAATGTGGCGTGTGTGTGTGTGTGTGTGTGAGGGGGGAGGGGGGGGGGGGGAGTGTGGTTTGCAAGGTCGCGGGTGTGGAGAGTGTGGTGTGTCAGGTCGTGGTAAGCAGGAGAGTGGGCGGGGACAGTGTGGAGTCCTAGGCGTTTACAGTGTGGTGTGTGGGAGAGTAGGAGGGGTCAGTGCGAAGCTAAGGTCGTGGGCATGTAAAGGCGTGAACAGAATTAGCGTGGCGAGTTGGGGCGTGGACAGGGGTGGTGTGAACTGAAGGGGCGTGGGCGGATACAGCGTGTCGTGTCAGGACGTGGGCTTGAGCAGTGTGGAGTGTGTGTGTGGGCGGGGTAGTGTGACAAGTAGGGGGTGTAGGCTGAGGTTATGTGGCGTGTAAGGGCGTGGGAAGGGGAAGAGTGGCATATGGGGGCGTGGGCAGCGGTAGCGTGGTACGTGGGCGGGGACAGTGTGGTGTGTGAGGCCAGGCGTGAGGATAGTGCGGTAAGTGCGGGCGTGCGCGGTGGTAGTGTGGCGTGGGAGCGTGGGCGGGTGCGTGTGTGCGTGTGTGTGTGTGTGTGTGTGTGTGTTTCATGGCGTGGGCGGGTATAGTGCAGCGTGTGAGGGCGTGGGTGGGGATAGTGTGAAGGTGTGGACTGGGGTAGCGTGGTGTGAAGGCGTGGGCTGGGGGTAGTGTGCAGTGTGTGCTTGGGTGGCGCTAGTGTGTCGGCCACCATCGACCCGCCACCACCTCGGGCCTTCAAGGAAGTGTGTACGTGCGTGTGCATCGTGTATTGTGTGCGTGTCGCGGTGCGCACCTCCATATGGGTGTGTGTGCTTGTGTGTCTGTATGGGTGTTGTGTGCGTGTGGGCACGACACTGGAGGGGCACCCGAGGACGGCGGAGAAGAGAAAAAAAATGAGCTCTCGTGCACCTGAGTGTGGCGTCTGGAACTCCGAGCGCAGACGGCGATGTCCACGAGAAAGATTCCACCGCCGTGTAAAACATACGGACTTCAGTTCTATATCAGTATTGATCTGGCGGGGCCGAGTCTGAAGTGGAGTAGCAGCAGCCGGGCTCACCACGTGGGGCCCCTCCGTCTGGCGCCGCCTCCACCAACACCACCACCACCGGCTTCTTGGTAGACTCCAACTTATCACACCCCAACGATGGCACAAGACGTTCAAGTCACTCCGGTGACGAGCGAGGGATTGTTACTGCACCGCGTGACGGGCAAAGGACTGTCACAGCACTGTGTGACGAGCAGGTGCGACACCTTCCGTGCCACGAGTCGAGGGGTGTCGGGGCAGACGAAGTCTTTTTTTTAAAGTAGACTCGTGCTGAACTTCCCAACAGGACCCGGACTGCCCGTGTCTGGAGACGTGGTTATGGCCACCGAGCACACGGGTTCTGCTACACAGTCTACGGTTTGTCAGTCCCACTGAGATGAAGTCAAAAATGTATATCTGCTATTCCCACTCATCAATCACAGTGTCCAGCAGAACACATTTTACCATCCATCTCATTCTACGGCTGAAAAAGTCAAAAGCAGCATAATACATGGCAAATAAAAAAAAAATGTGCCAACGACAAATAAGACTTTAAATGGAGAATTCTATAGCAATTCCATGGCTTGGTATGTCGAGAGGCCTCACCACATCCTTATCCTCGTAAAATTTCCTAGAAAACAAAAGCCGTCCAGTCCGGTTTCCTTAAAATGTCCTACGCCAAATAACTAAGACCACTTTGTACTGCAGGAAAAACCATCCTAACCAACAGAGAATCTTGAAAAAAACTGGAGACAAGAATTCACCACCAATCTAGTTTCCGTAACAGAGAAAAAAAAATGGAGGACGAGAATAATATGAGAAATAATACAAAAATAAAACGAAAGAACTGTGCCAAAACAGGAAACGGCCACAACCCTGGAGAGTGTTGAGGGAGAAAATACAACAATCACGCAGAAAAGTGTAGGATTACATGACTGAAGTGAGCTAAGATTTGGCACAAGCTGGTGGTGGACCAACCCAGCACGAGAGGAAGCCAAAACTGTACTATGCTTTCCAGATAAGTGGTTTTGATAACATATATACAGCGTACGGTGTATATTTCAGCGTCTAAGTAAATTGCTGAACATGTTACACGGTGGCAAATGATGTTTACATGACAGATGTAAGTTCTACCACCCAAAAATGTGCAAGCTTTAAAAGGGACCAAAACAAGTCGCAAAGGTCTAAAATCGGAAACTTACTCATCAATGGAAAACAAAGCTCTTGAAAGAGTGGGACGGCGCCAAATGGAAGCTAGAAGTGCATGCAACTAAGGAGACACAACAGCAAACAGTGACTAATGAAAACTACGTCAAAGATCCGGGTTGTAATAATACCGGACGACAAAATAAATGGTATGGAGAATACCACAAAGGTACCGTCAAATCCGAAAGATCACGTCGACAGCCTAGATACTGGAACTTTCGTAAAGTGGACTTGCTATAGTGTACACACAGGAGATGCATCACTATGAACATGGAAAACATCAGAAGACCTCCAGCCTGCATGCAAAGATGATCCTTACAGGAATGGCAGACCGGGTAGGATGCAGGAACCGAATCCCTGGAAAGCACACATGCCCTCGTACAGACACGATGGGAAAATAGCATAAATGCAAGGGGGAACAAGTGTGTTGAACTCGCTACCCGGAAACAAGAGGAACTCCATTGGAAGCCCCAAGACTTTACAGCTTCCTCTAAGGTACACCAGAGAAACCCGGTTGTAAAGCAAGCTACGCGTGAAGACCATCACCAATATAACAGTCTGACGGACCAGACCCCTCGCTTAAAGAAGCTTTTGGTCGCCGACCGAACTAACTGTAAGGCCGAAAACATCGCCCAAAACCAGATAAGCAGGAAATTTCATTGTGAAATACGATTACAACCGTAAATGCAAAGGGTACTCTCGTTGTGGAAAAAAAGACCATTAGAGAAGTCAAACTTAACCCAGGGCGGTATGGACTTTAAAAATTAGTCATTACACATGCCATTCAACAAAAAGACTGACTCAATTATACTACGGTGTGTGTGGGGGGGGGGGAGAGACGGCCGTGTTGGGGAAATATGAAGATGCAAGTTTGTGTCTTCTGGGGGTAGGGTTCCATAAGACGAGACCCCGGTGTCACGTGCGGTTGTCTCTTCCGGCAGCTAACCACATGGAGTAAGAACACCCTCTGCCCGTCCTCCGTTATAGAACATAACAGCTGTCAATATATTCATCCCGCGTTACTCACTACACGTAAATAGCGCCATTCTGCGTCAGGGGACAAAACTCGCCAGTCTGAAGAGGGCGTGACCTTTGACCTGATCCTTTCGGGTGACGTCAAAGACCGAACCATCTTACCCAAAACCAAAAGATCGTGCCTCTGTCCTCTGGGGGGTCGTGCTGTCGTGCTCACGGGTCGTGCCCTCGTGCTCGATATTAAAGGTGAGGCAAGGGTAAAGGGGATGGTGGGGAGAGGGACAATGGGGTAGGAGATAGTGAGGAGAGGGGGGTATGGAGGGGAAGAGAGCTCTTTCACAACATCCGCTACTCCTCTCCCCACCTCTCAAATCCGCTCTCTCCCGCCACACCAAGGTTCGCACCCCCATCTCCCCTACTCCTGCCTCTCCTTCCTCCTCGCTTCCTCTCAAAATCCACCACCTTCCACCTCATCCACCTGGCCCTTCACTTGCCCTCACCTACCACTTTGCCTCATCTACTCGGTCGGTCATTATCTTTCCATCTTCCGCTCACAAAAAATACCTGATTGAGTACATCGAAGGATGCGAAACAGTTCATGACACACTAAAGTAGATTTATGAAGTAATAAACAGAAATGGAAAAGTTTAAACATATATGAATTCAACATCACTGGAACAAAACAAACAAGGCACAGGAATTAACAGCTACATCATATCATCATCCTATTTTACATTCCCGAGCAAAAGAGCGACTCCGCTCGCCAGGGATGAATGAATTTATTTCAAATACGTAAACCTCCGATTATCTGTCAAGGCCAGAATGTGATCTGAGAGGAAATCTTTAAGCGGCACACTTACGTATCGCAGCTCACTCTCGATAACGAGCCGTTATCATTTGGCTGTGCATGTCGGTTATCACAATAATATACGTACGGAATAATAATCCACGCTGCTTCTTCCTTCCTCATCAGTGACTCAATGCATGCAACCATTCAGACAGAGTGGTAGGTTATGAACCCCTCACTCACTACCCCCACAGAAGGTAATGTCCTCGCAACAACGAACCAAGCAAGATCCCGTGCCTTGAAGCGTCCTTCCTGTCACACAAACCTCCCTGGTGTCTCCACTTTCTCTTCCAAGCAATTCCTCGTCTCGTCCTTCCTCAGTACACATCGGCCAGGGTGAGCTATCCTCAACACACCTATCGTGGCCGGTGCTCAACACTGCTTCCCATTCGGTCATATCATTCTGCAGTGTGTGCCGCCGGGCTCCTCCTCCCTTGAACGGTTCCTCTTACCTTCAACCCTACACTTTCCCTTTACCTTCACCTTCTTCCTCGTGACTTACCTTTATACCGTTTACTCCTCCTCCTCCTCCTCGCCACACTCCGCCGCAGCACCTCCAATGGCCTCCTCCCACACTCCTCCTTCAGACTACACCTTCTTTACTCTCCTCACACAATTTTCCTCCTTTCTTCGGTGCTGTCGACCATCTTACAACCATTCTCCCTCACTCGGTAGTAATGCCAACTACCAGCCCTCACTCTTTTTTTTTTCAGTAGTGCCAATCATCATCCCTCGTGACGCTGCTCTTCCCTAGGTAACCCAACACTGTAGCGTCACTCTTGAGGTCCCATCCCCCCGTCCGTTCCGTTGACTCAGTAACTCCAATCATGTCCCCCTCATTATCCCTTTCCTCATAAACCTCAACCGTGTGCTCGGAGTCTTAGCTTCCTCCCTGGCACAGATAGACTTCCCTCGTGCCCACTCGTCTGCCGTTTTTCCCAGGCCCGAGAGCCACCTCAGCTTCCCTCAACTCTTCCGTTCCGTCAGACAGATGATGACCTTCCCCCGTCATGTCCCCCATCTGGTCTGCCCTCTGCCCTTCTTATTCCCTACGGATAAGATAGGAGCTGTGTAACATATTGATTCGGGCCAAGTGGTTGTGCCGCTCCCACAAGCCAGGAATCCGCCAGCCGCCTTTAAAAACTTGGCACGCCCACCACCGTCACCCTGCGGTCCCCGCTCCCTGGCCTGGTCATTGCTGCCGCTGCCGCAGGAGACGGCCAACGTTACACCCGACACAAGTATCCCCTGTTACCATACACTGCGTAACGCTATCGTCGCCGGGATTTCATTACCTACAAAACTAGATGATGTACATCATAGCACTACAGACAGAGTGTTTCAACGTGCCGACAGCTTAGGACGCATCATCCCTCTGGCACACACTGAAAAGTCGACTTCTTGTGTAAAATCGACTTATACATAAAGACTAATAAAAACTTGGATTTAGATTATAATTCTAGAACAGACTTTGAATGACGTCAGGAACCTGGCCACAGACACGCTGGGAATACCTGACAACAGACTCGTCAGGAGACCTGACCTCAGACACGTCATAGGACCTGGCAACAGACCCGTCAGGACACATGGCCAAAGACCCGTCAGGACACCTGGCCACGGACGCGTCAGAAGTGGCCACAGGGGGAGTCATAACAGCAAGTGGTGTAGGAGGGCATCCCTGGACACATAGGGGCAGCTGCGGGCAACAATCAACTATACTTGTGGAGTGAGTGATAAGCTATTATCATCTCTCAGCCAGGGTTCCTCCCTCCCCACTCTCCTCTCCTCTTCCCTTCCTCCCCGCTCTCACAACCCAATTCCCTATCCTCTCCCATCCCTCTCCCTCCCCACATTCCTATATTCCTCCTTCCCTACCCACTTTCGCACTCCACTCCCCTATCTTCCTCCCTCCCTCACCACCCTCGCGTCACAGTCCCCTACCATTCATCCTCCCTTCCTCCCTCACATCCCACCATCGTGCACGCCTCCCTTCCTCCCTCCCCACTACAGTACCTGGGCACTTCTCCCTCATCTCCCTTGCCCATCCTACCTCCCCATCCCCTCAACAAAACCTCCTCTTCCTTCCCCTTACTCTCCCCTACCCCATCCCACGCCTCCTGTTCTCTCCCTTATCCCTTCCTCTTTCCCATTCCTAGCTCTGCCCACTTACCCCTTTACTCTCTCTCTCTCTCTCTCTCTCACTTCCCTTACTCTCCATCAAAAATTCCCCCCTACTGAGCCAGATGCATTCCACCATCTCTCTCAAACCTTTCCTCTCCTACTCTCCTCAGCACCATTTTTCTCTTACTCTCCTATTAAATTCGCCATACCTCTTCTTTACGGCTTGCCCACACCGTATGGGCTGCCCTTTCAAATGTTGCGCATAACTACCGGAAGCTGACAAACAGAACGTCAATAAATCTCTAATTACACGCTGGTATCATGTTCCTGACAGGATCTGTTTTCCTCGTTCCATCACGTTTCTCACACCAAAAAGGGATCAAAATTTCCTGAAGGCATTTTTACAGGATCTACTTTCCACTTCGCATCCCGTTCTTCAGGCCAGATGTATGACTAAATATCATACGCAAAGTCGTCCACCCACCGACTCCCGTCTTCTCTGCCATCCCCCTACATCTGTGTAATTCCACACGACCATGGTCCTTGGGTGCTTTCCCCGCCACAGCAGCACCTGAGGTGGTATACTACCTTAATGAACTACCTTATCCAGCTGGTCTACTCCCCCTACAACCTTAGTACGCCTTCCACAGCGCCGTCAGGGAGGTGGCAACAACAACTCCCCCTCACCTGAAACAAGAAATACAAGAATTAATCATATATACTATTCTTTTTCACCACAATCACTATATAAAAAGGTAACGAAGAGAAGGAAGAGGAGGAAGGACTAGAACGAAAAGATAAAGAAGTTGGAGTGGAGGATGAAAGGAGAATGCGAGAAATAAATTCATCAGCAAAACAAAAATGTTTGCAACGTATCATTATTGCGAATGTACAAGTCATCGATGTACAGTACTAACATCACACACCATTAAAACTTCCGCGAGCGGACTTTAAGTACTCTCGTAAAATATACACAAGGTCGAAAAACACAGTATTCACGGCGGGAAGATCATTCTTCTCAGTCGTTCCATCACAATACTCTGGAAAACACAAGAAATGCCCAGGTGACAAAACACAACTTGCAATATCCTCTCATAAATGTGACCATGACGTCACAGCACACAAAATATACGAAAGTTGAGACAAACTGGCAGACTGGGGAGATCGTAACGAAACATATCACAACCCGTAGTTGTAAACCAACGATTCCTATTGGATTCCACGGTAAACTGATGATCTGTCCCCAGCCACCTGCACGCAAACTCTCGTACCTGACGTAAACGCAAACCTAAACTGCAGCTTCGTATCATCTACGGATAACACCAGACTGAGCACTGACATCGCGACTGTTGAGGTCAGTCAGAGACTAAAAACCGGATATGCGCCCCTCCCGTGATGTAGCAATAAACCCCGGGTCTTTTATATACACAACTATGGGGTCAGGGTCCGTGCTGACACCATGCAGGCCCACATGGAACCCAAAATGGCCACAGGACAGAGTGAACTGGAACGATGTGCTATACGGGTGGCGACGTGCTGTCATTGGACTAAACAAGGATATGTAGCGGTCAGGGGATACATGTAAGGCCCGGTTGTGAATATGTGATTGTGACTTCAGTGCATTGCATATAACAGCCATGGGAATGGATGTGAGCGAATGAGGCCATTTCTTAAGTCTGTTCCGGCGGTATTCCCACTCCCACGGGGAGCTGCAGGAGTTCCATCCGAGGGGCAATGCAGTTCAAGAACTAAGTAATGTGACATACAGCAGTATGGCAACTATTTCCAGGCAGATGTGTCATCACTGTGGGTTGGTGGGAGGGAAGGCCGTCATTCTGGATGGCATCAACGAGAAATAATGGAGACGTGGAAGGAGAAATGGACTATGAAGTGAAATGAAGTGGAGAAAAACAGGACGGGAAGAGGAAAGGAGGTGGGTCTTGTGCGAGGACGAAGGCGGCGACGGCGGTCAGAACATAAACTGTAAAAGAAAACGGCAAAACAGCCTGCGATGCCGGTGTGGGAGGACGGAAGGGGCGTCGGCACAGCAGACGGGAAAGTTAGACGGGAAAGGCGTGATGGAGGGTTAGTGCGTGCGTGGCGCCAGGGCTGCTGGTCCAAGACGACACCCTAGACGCCGCGCTGACTGGAAGGAGGCAGGAGGGGCGCGGCCCACACACCACACCACACACACTGCAGCAACACTCACTCACTCACACCACTCTCCCTCCCTCTGTCACACACCACCACCCACCTCCCAAACCAGCATGCGGGCATATGACAGCACGTGACGTCACGGGTCGTCACTGACGTGTCTATAAAAGCCACGTGGTGAGCAATGCAGGCTGGACCCTTAGGAGGCCGCTAAAACCGGTCACCGTTCACTAGCGACATGCACGGCAAGCATTTCAAGACTAACTATATATATATATATATATATATATATATATATATATATAATCAAAGAAAAAGTTGTGTAAGCACTGCTTTCGAAAACAAACACACGGAACAAACTTCTAAACACAGAGTGCGTGTGTTCCCTCGCTCCACGCGCGTGCGCCCCGCCTCCCTTCTGTCAATATCCCCCCAACTGGTCCTGCACACCAAATCCGCCTCTTCCGACACAGATCCATATAAGAACACAATCATGCATTTGGGTGTGGGTATAATGTGTTGTGCACTTTACCCGTGAAATGTGAATTTCCAGGAGAAAGACTGGAAGTTAAATCGTGCTTTCTATCGATATGACCTTAACGGAACAAGTGTTTTCCATGTAATGATACCCGAAAACTTTTTATATGTGGCTGATGGAACTTTTTAATTTCTATCACCTAAAATATATCATCTGTGGTACGAGAGCACCACAGTTCCAACACAACCCCTTCACCACGACGGTGCGGCCCTTGGGAACCACGATACGACCCTGGGGGACGACGGCCTGGCACGGCCACTGACCTGACCCTTACGAGTTACGTAGGGTCAAGAGCCAGTCCGTCACACTCAAGTCACACCGTTGGGGCTAAGCGACACACACACACACATCATGACAACCAAAGTACTGATGTGTTTATGACTAATCCCATGTGAGACGTGCAACCATCACTGCCATTCTGGTAAATTACCTTGACACGCTCCCTTACATACCATAATTATAAAACAACTTTTATTTTTCAAGGAAGTTTAAGTAAATAGTTTTTGGAGTTCACTTTTCCGTGGCTGCAAAGGTGGGTTGGCAGGATGGTGTGTGGTGCAGTTGCTGCCGGCCGCTGCCTTTACCGGCCACACACACACACACATGGTTTACGTGTCCCCCGTCATAACATACATTATGCCTTCGTAGTTTTGCCCAGCGACTGGTGCAGCTTCCGTCCCATAATGGGAACTGGTCGAAGAGCAACATTCCTCACGTCCAAAACACCAATATAAAAAGCAAATACCGGCAAAGTGTGTATGAGCGAACGAAGCACAGGTTATGCCGTGTTTCTTCTCGAGTATGTATACCGAAGCACACTGGTCATCCAAATACCTAACGCATACCTACGATTATCGTATACATAAGAGGTGTGACGTCAGCGATGTTACAACGACGCCACGACCCTGACACACACGATGATCTGGCCTCTGACCTAACCTATGTGCACCCTCGCGTTGTTCTGAGAAGTCTCACCGTCACGCAGAAATGATCTGATGACGAGAGCATTGTGTGATATGATACCCAAGGGTCGTATCGTGCTGCTCCAGGGTCGTAGCGTCGTGTTCTGGGGTCGTACCGCCCCGCTCAAGAGGAACAGCGGCCACACAAACAGTATCCCTGAGGCCTCCCAGCAACAGAAAGACGAGAGAACCTTTCTTTCCACGCCACACACTGGGGATGACTTCATTAATTTTGAGTCATGTCAATCAGAAACCAGTTACCACGGTAGAGGGGAAAGAAACACGAGGCGACAGACACCTGGACGCCAAATGACGGAGGAAGGTTGATTAAAGGAGAGAGAGAGAAAAAAAAGGGTGTAAGGAAGAGCGACAAGTAACTGGAATGGCGTGAGGAAGGGGAGCGAAGACAAAAGGGGCGCTAAATTTAGAGGGAATCGGTGGAAAAAACAGAGAAAACAACGATGAATAACGCGAGGTTTGAACCGGAGGGGAATGAAGAAACGATATGTGGGGAGATGAGACAAGGCGAGCAAAATGGAGTAAGAGTAAGGCAAGAGGTAACACGGACTGGGGGAGGAGAGAACTTTCGTGATCACTAGTCGATCCCCATAAACTCCACTTGGGATGATAATAATAATAATAATAATAATACTTATAATAATAATACCTTAGACGGACTTTAATAGTAATTACTTGCAAGTCCTGTATGGGTAGAGAGGTTTACGCTCGTGGGTCCCATCTCTTGAACACAATGTCATACTTGAAGGCCACGCCCCTCATCAGTAGAATGTATAAATCATGTCCAGTGAAGTACATATACCAGCTGAGAATCATTAAGGAAAACAGCTTACACATTGGGAGCCACTGTCGGCTAAACCCTACCGTCGGCAGCTGTGACAAACGGCATGAGAAGATCCCCAGGAGTCTTTCCAAGAACATTTGGACGCCTTCCTCCAATGTGGATTAAATTGCATAAGTATATAAGTGTTACCGTAGGAATAGAAATTCAGCATCGTCAAGGACCTTCTTCCCGCCCTAAAAGAAACTGGCATCACCCTCCTACCGCGTGGAGCGCAGCTCCGAAGCTAAAGAAGCCCCATACAATACATGGGAATCCTGAGGATGCTATCCACTCCAGTGACATAAAAACACTTGGTTGAGTAGACAGTAATGAGTTGTGGAAAGGGTAGAGAGCTACTTCGTAGGGAAGACTGAAGCGGCAAGTCGTTAAATGTGACGGGAAAAAAAAAAATTCCCTGTGTGTAATACCGGCAGCCGGCCTAACAGGTAGGGGCGGCGGGGGTGGGCGCAAGCGACAACTTCCCCACGGAAGGAGCAATGCCGGATGTACTGCGATAGCTTTATGTGGAGTTTCCTCCGTGTACAGCGACGTGCATTCCCTTGTGCCGGCCTCGCCTCCCACTAATCACAAGGTCACTTCGATCCCATTTTTATGTTTCCTTCAATTCTGTAAACACAAATTCAATTGCATCTATTTTCTCTCTCAGTAACTAGTCCTCAGAAGACGTGGTAATATACGAAAGCGCTGCGGATTCTCGCGTTTCCTTTTTCTCGTTGTGTTTGTGCATATATGCGTGTCGTAAAAGGCGACTAAAAGGGGATGGAGCGGGGGGCTGGAAATCCTCCCCTCCAGTTTCTGCTTTTCCAA
>JAYMFT010149613.1:0-12648 GCA_038088735.1 Panulirus argus
GAGAGAGAGAGAGAGAGAGAGAGAGAGAGAGAGAGAGAGAGAGAGAGAGAGAGAGAGAGAGAGAGAGAGAACGTGACACACGGGGTCCTCGAGTCAGCTGGGCGTCCGAGAGATGAGTAGTACTGTGTTTACGTAAGTGCCCCCATAGGTTGGCTACGCCTCCCGCTCTCTCTCTCTCTATCTCCCTGATAACCTACAGAAGGGGAGACGGGCCTGAGGGAGACGTAGGGAGGAGGGTGGGTGGGTCGGGGGGAAAGGGTCGAGGGTGCAAACAGGGAATAGATGACCGCGCGACACTTGTAAATACACAGCGACGTTACGACCCTGAAGCCAGAGGTGACGAGCACGTCGGTTCGACCCTTCCATGTGGCGGGCTGGCCTCACATCTGACCCTTGAGGGCTGGATCAAAGGTCAAGCCACCACATCCAGTGGTCGTGAGGTGGTTCCCAGGGGCTGCCCTTCACATCCAGTGGTCGTGAGGTGGTTCCCGGGGGCTGCCCTTCACATCCAGTGGTCGTGAGGTGGTTCCCAGGGACTGCCCTTCACATTCAGTGGTCGTGAGGTGGTTCCCGGGGGCTGCCCTTCACATCCAGTGGTCGTGAGGTGGTTCCCAGGGGCTTCCCTTCACATCCAGTGGGTGTTAGGTGGTTCCCAGGGCCTGACCGACAGTCCTCTGCGATGGTAGGCATTACAGTAGCTAACTCTTACGAATAATTCCGTTTTAAATTATTCCGCCGAGCACGAGAGATTTAATTAAAACGTGTCTGCTTGTAGCCGGTAGGGCGTGGAACAAGAGACTTGTTTCCAATGAAGGTTTTTAATAATGATAATTATCATTAGTTATCATCATTATCATCACTACTTTCAATTATCATTAGTGTAGTTATCATTATTATTACTATCACTACTATCAAGTACCATTACTGTTGTTATCATTATTATTACTATTCTACTATCAATTTTCATTACCGTTGTTATCATTAATATTACTATTATCATTATAATAACTTATTACCATTACTATCAATTATATTTGATGAAGAGGTCAATGGTTAGAGGAATGTCTTCATTCAACAGAGAATATGTCAAATCACACAATACAAGAACAGGACACAAAATGATTTCTCAAGTAATATACATAATTTTACGACAGTACACTAACTCTTGGCACCTCAATGTTCTATACTACAGAGTAAACAACACTTTGCACTGAAAGGAACTAGACTGAAGTACACTTCACAACACAGCACACCACACTAGAGAGCAGTGACCACACTGTGCTGCATCTCAGTCCACCACGCTAGTGGGAGGGTTCACTTAAAATACACCCCATTACACTACACAGTTTCCACAGCCTCGTTACACCTCTGCATCCACACCACACCAAACGAAAACATATCAGGGAGCGACAGCATACCACAAGTATACTCCATCATACTCCATTACCACACGCCGCCACACCGTACCACACTAGCGCCTCACTATACCAGGCAGCGCCACACCATAGTGCAATGCGCCACACACCACAGATCTATCCGGGGAGGTCACTAGACACCCATCCCTCAACCCTCACCCCTTTCCCCGGCGAGGGCACCCGTGCCCTACTGACAGGCGTAATGGTAAGGACTTTCATCCAGATGTGTTTTATTCATCGCCCAGAACCAGTGCAAAACTTCTCAAGCTCACTTCCATCATGGATGAAGTTCACGATGGAAGCCCCAGTGAATAATGGAAGGGTCAACTATTTGGCCTTCACCGGCCATATATGTTTATCTCAATATTTCACTCACGGGAGGATGAATAATTTCGAGGCATCGGATTACGCAAAGGGCCATCAATTAAAGAAACCCCATTCTCTGAAGGAAGGTCACCGCATGAATAATCCAGGGTGAACGACTCTCTTCCGGTTACGGGGTTGGGTATGGTTAACGCATTTCCTCTTTTAGTGTCACCGGTTAAGAATTCACGACTGAAAAGGATGTATATATATATATATATAAAGGGCAATCGCACTGAATTATTATGTGGGTTAGACCATAAAAATGCACACGTTACTGACAGGCCCTTGACACGAAATATAGTCGGTGATATTTCAAACGCCCGGCGCGGTGAGACTCCAGGTCGGGTGTCCACGGCCCAAACAGGTGGCGTCAGTTGCCTTCACAGAGACCACACGTAACAACATTTCAAACGCCGACCTTGCCATAATACGAGGGATGAATAATCATGTCCTCCCCTCTGCTGCAGAGTGTGTGTTGTCCCCCCCCCCCCGTGCGTCCCGAAAGGTGTGCACAGATATCTAATGACTGGGTGAATGGAGGATCTACACGAAATTTGTATCACAGACACGGCAATATGACGGTCTACAAATGCGCCTTTTACCTCGTTACTTGCGTTCCCAGTTCAAGCGCTGGTCACTCTCGACCGAAAATACGTCTGATAACACACAGATACTTGAAGTAGTGCGAGACCAAGAACAAACCAAACCGCTGATCCTCCCTCGTAAACTAGCTCGTTTCGGAGGACGCAAACTATCCTTACGTCCTCGTAACATAGGTGGTCACGACAGCCTTCGAAGGACACTTCTCTACACCCTCGTAAGGGGAAAAGTGCTTATCAACCAACCTCATACAGCATCATGATGTGCTTGATACTGACCCGTTCATACATTATGGCAACGCATGGACAGACAGGCACGTACATGGGCGAACAGACAGACAGGCAGACAGACAAACAGATATACAGACAGAAAGACAAACAGACAGTACACACGGTTGAAATACCCCCACCGAAGACACAGTTCCCCCCTCGCGAGGAGGAGGGGGGTAACAAAAAGCCCAGCCCGCATCTCATTCACATCAAATAGAATAATGCCTTTTGATTAAAGGTCTTCATGGGTGAACCTATTGAAGGAGGAGCCTGTATGTAACCTTTCAGCAGCAGGAGGAGGAGGAGGAGCAGCAGCAGCCGGCGGCGGCGGCCCGTGCTCCGCTACTGCCCCTGCCGCCGCTGCTTCTGCTGGGTCTGCTTCTTACTACCGCAGAAGGTCACGCCGTGATATAACACTATTATCCATCCATCTATCACCATTGAATCTGTACCCAAGACCCCGTCAGGGAGCTTCATGGGTGAGTTGCAGAAGGACAAAAAAAAAAAAAGAATTGAGTTTGTCACCCAACGCGGGATGAGAGTGCTGGTGGTCCGCCGCCCGGTGTGTTATCTGCCTTATCACCTTCCAGACCCTTGAGGTTATCTGGCGGTCATATCCTACCAGCGGTCGTGGCGTGTGCCCAGGATAAGATAACGGGCAGATGCTGATAGCGGGCGGGGGACGACGTAGGGTAAGCCTAGCCCAATCGAGTCTGTGAATCTGGTTATAGACCTTCAGGAATGTCGGTTATGCGTGTGTGTGTGTGTGTGTTGGGTAAGAGAGGGTTAGCCGGTGCACGTAAATTTATTTGCGTGCGTGCGCGTGCGTGTATGAGCGTTTGTATGCACTAGACTCCATCCCAAATGTGCTTTAACGCGAGAAATAAATGAAATATATATATATATATATATATATATATATTTTTTTTTTTTTTTAAGGCCCATTGATTCTCTATCTGTCTGTCTGCTTTCTCTCTCTAGCGCAGTGGGAGAGTAAAATGAAAAGTTAGTAATACATATACTTCCACACCAACAAAGTCAGCTTGGCTCAAGAGATGAGAGACACCCCCACCAGTGTAAAACTCCCTCCCTGGACGGTACGTACAAACTGCACATCAAGAGACGCATGACGAAGAGAGCAGTCTCAGTAATCAGAGAGAGAGAGAGAGAGAGAGAGAGAGAGAGAGGTAGCAGGTAGGCCCACCAGCTGGTACGCTTGGATCACGCTCTTATCGAAGGGCTTCTGGCGATAACAACCTTCCCTCAGATCAAAGGCTGGCGACGCTAGTCTTCCTTATCAGCTGAGTCAGACTTTCAAGATACAGACGATCGCATTTTGTGCACCACTCTCTCTCTCTCTCTCTCTCTCTTTTTCTCATCACAAAGGAGAAAGAATATCTTGTGCTTTTTCTTTTTTTCTCATAACGGCGTTTGATATCTTCACTACATCAAGGTGAAGAATATTCTCATACGTTCCTGATATCAAAGTATCTTATGATATTTTCGCGATACTAATGTATATCATAACACGTCCGTAATATCAGTGTATATTCTGTATTCTGATATGTTCTTAGTAGACATATATTTCTTTCAGCCTTCCAACTTATAAGGAACGAACGCCTGTTCAAAGCGTCTCTCTGATAAGCCAGGTCCTTAAGGAAACTGTTGACCACGAGACGTACAACTCCATCGATGATGTATCACACTCACAACGGGACATTTGTAAGAAACTTTTGCGGTGTTTCCCGACCCGTTCCTTTACAAGTCTGGCTTGTTGTACAGACTCAACTTGCCCTGCAAGACACGAATGCTCCGTAAATATTCTATGGCACTGAATTTTCTAGGCTTGTCGCCCTCGGGCGTAATAAATTAATCAAATAATGTTGTACAGACTCCATGTTCCTTGTGTTAATCGTCTAAAGCAGTACATTCTGTACAAATAATAGTCTTTCACAAATTTCCACATTCTCACAGATTATTTTAGTCTGAATATCCATCAGCTGTAGTTATAACACATCATTTAATATCTTTAAGAACTCGGAATGTTTTTAGATGTCCTCTTACTTCTGCAGATAAGAACTTGAGTAAATCTATCTGAAAAAAATGGTACGATACTGATAAGACCTGCTAGCACTCTGGCCTTGACTGCTCAGACAGCACCATCGGCTCCTCTTGCGTCACACGAGGGAGTGAAACCAGATCAAATGAGTTTTGATAATTTTGAAAGGAAATTCGCTCCCCGTGGGGGAGATATATGTCTGGTGGCCCTGAGATACCTCGTTGGTGCTTACTGCTGGTGTCGAGTGGTTATCAATCCACAACCTCCTTAACTGTGATCACTCATTAATTTATCACGGGGCTAATTTATTAGGTAATTTCCCCATGATGGCTTCTCAATGTTCCTGTCTTCTGGAGGGAGTGTTCTCACAACACCATGAACGACCGGTAATAACAATATATCATAGGCTTGATTGGTAGTCATTTTATACTTACTGGGGATATATCTATATGAATATGAGCTAATATTATACGCAGAGGGATCTCGCCACCACCGCCACCACCACCACTACTTCCCTCGCATTTCTCCTTATCGTAAAAGGTATGTATTACTTGGGTTTTTGCTTCCGAGAACTGGTTACTGGTATGTGTGTGTGCCCTAGTCATGTACTCGGTAAGCTACTGGGACAAGTGATTACTGTATGGCCTTCGGCAACTCAAGGGGTGGTGCTTCCGGCGAAAAATCTGTTTCTTTCCTTTTACCTCTGAGCTTTAGCAAAAAAAAATTTCCTGTTCTGAAACTCTCTCACCTTTCTTACATCGTAACTCCTGAGCTCTTATCTTCTTACCTCTTTTAATACTTCATTCTTCGATGAGGAACTTCGTCCATGACCGGAGACTTCGGCATAAAAAAAGAGATGTAAGGCATTCACGTTCTTTCATTACTGCCATCCTTAACATTCACACAAAGTAAGTACACAAAGGCATACAGCAAATCACCTAAATCAAACTGAATTCGTCTGATTTTTATTTAATTTTCAGGGGTAACCTATGAACCTGCAGAACATCAGCTTGGCCAATTGTATTTTTGAATGATTTTGAACTATATATATTCGTTTACTCAATCTGTAAGTACAGTTGTGCATAAGAAATTACAGCGAGTACACATCCAAAATCTTAAAAGCAAGACGGAACGAATGCAACACAAGTTAAGCATTCAAGACGAGCGATGTTGACACATGCACACACTAGCCACTCGAGTATGACACGCATGAAATTCGCGTGTGGCACTCACACTTCTGGCACACGTGTATATCATTCACACTTGGCACTCGTGTGTGACACACTTAGCACCTGTGTATGGAACTGGCACTTGGCACTTGTGAATAACACTAACACTTGACACCAGTGCATGACACTCACACCTGGCATTTGTGCATGGCAGACACGCTCGGCACCCGTTTATGACATTCACACTTGGCTCTTGTGTGAGCGTACGACACACACACACGCTTCACACTCTTACAACAGATTTCGCTGGAAGGCTAACCACTTGAATTGCCACACGGCAGTCACGTGATGCAGCAGCTTAGTGTATGATGTGGACTACTTGTACTACCAGTAACCAGTTCTTGGAATCAGAAACCCTAGTAATATCTTTTACTATAAGGAGAAACGCGAGGGAAGAAGTAGTGGTGGCGGTGGTGGTGGTGGTGGCGAGATCCCTCTGCGTGTAAAATTAGCTCACATATTTATATCTATAAATCCTCGGTAAATATAGAATGACTAATAATCAAGCTTATAACATAGTGTTATTACCGGTCGTTCATGGTGTTGGGAGAACACTCCCTCCAGAAGACAGGAACATTGAGAAGCCATCATGGGGAATCACCTGATAAATTAACCCCGTGATAAATTAACGAGTGATCACAGGTAAGGAGGCTGTGGATTGATAACCTCTCGACACCAGCAGTAAGCACCAACGAGGTATCTCAGGGGCCACCAGACATCTCTCTCCCCGGGGAGCGAATTTGCTTTGAGAATTATCAGAACTCATTCACTTTGGTTGAACCGTTCATCGTCATCTCTGTGTAAGACTCGAGCGTTGTCAAATTTTTTTCTGCTCTTCATGTTGTAATAGCAGCTGACTCCGCTGAGGACGATTCTCTCACCCTTCACACTGGGGAGAAGCTATTATAAATCAACTAAGGAAACGAAAGGGGACACACACACACACACACACACACACACACACACTAAAAAAAAAGATGATTCTAAACGCTCATCTTTTTTCGGTATTTCCGTCAAACTAAAGGGCGTTTACAGCTGCCTCCCACACGTATCACTAGACCACAAGTCGATTTAGCAGTACAGCGTGAAACAGGTGCCTTCAGTGGGTCTTCCATGGCGTCGAAGACTAAGCATGTTGGCACGGCAGATGTATACGGCCAGAAGTCGAGGCGTGGTGACAGTGTTTACGTTCAGCAGTAGTTTATATCTCTGCCGATAGATGGCGCCGGCGCGGCGGGACACCATTGTTTACTTGTTTAAATACTCAACTCGCCCGAGGGATGCGGCGTTTGTAAACAATATCCATCACAGGAGATATAAGAGCGGAACGAATCATGAATATTTTCAGAGGTGATGGATCAAAATGAATCACAAACGTATCCTTGTGTCGGGCAATTACAGGAATACAACAGCTGGGGTAATAGGGCTCTAGATTCACCCTTTCCCAGAGTTGGTAAACGTTTGTCGGAGTTGGTGAACGTTCAGACCAGAGTAGCTCATCTAGTTCATATTTCTCTAAAACGTTTCCCTCTGAGAACAATTGAAGAGGTTTTATCTTATGGCTGCGTTTTCTTTAGAGTGTCAGTCGTCACCTGCTAACCGTTTTCCTCACGATTTTTTTTTTCCTAATAGCTAATTTTTTCTTTCATGGGAAAAAAAAAAATCTTGATTTTCTTGCCTGAAAAGAGGCCAGGCTGCAATGGCGATGAGGATGAGGGAGTTGGAGTGGGTTAGGTGGAATGGGAGAGGACATGTGAGAGTGATGGAACAGGAGGGAGGGAGGCGGGAGGGGGAACAGGTGACTGGCAGTGTTGTCGAGGATGGAAAAGGTGGTGTTGGCTGGGGAGAGGCATGGCTGCAACAGGTGGGGTGAAGGAGGAGGACGCAGCAGTAGCAATGGGGCGTTGGTGAGAGTGAGGGAGCAGGCGGGTGGGGGCAGAGGTGGACAGGAAGAGGCAGGTGGGACAGTGGGACGAGGGTAGACACGAGAGGGGAGGACAGAAAGAGCGACAGGGACAGTACTACGTGGGATTTTGGGCTTAATTAGACGTTTGTCCTCCGTATTATAACGTTAAAATACGCTTTTTGTTTCTAGTGAGCGGATACTACCGAAGTTAATCATATCTTAAAATTTAAGCTTCGGACGGTAATCAGCTTTAGATCAAATTCTCTCTGCACCTTTTGAGAATCTTGTGTGGAACACTGTCTTCAATCCAGCACTCTGGGCTTGGGTTGGGGGATGCTCCTGAATTCAAAACCTTTACAAAGCTGTGCTGTAATCTGATTCAACGCGAGAAGGAAACTGAAGTTGATGATGATAGATAGGCGGATAGAGAGAGAGAGAGAGAGAGAGAGAGAGAGAGAGAGAGAGAGAGATTTTCTTTTTGTCTGGGTTCAATTTGCATGTTTAAACGAGGAGGATGGTTGGGCCGGGGGGGGGGGTAGGTAATGGAGGGGTGGGGGAAGTAGTGAGAGAGTAGAGGGACACAATAGGCCTCAGGATCGGGTCCTCCGGAGGTCTGTGATAAATTTTACATAGGCCGTCAATGACGACCGTCATCCATCATGCTTCTCACTGAGGCCTGGTGGCCAGCCAGCCACTCTCTCTCTCTCTCTCTCTCTGTCTCTCTCTCTCTCTCTCTCTCTCTCTCTCTCTCTCTCTCTCTTTCTCATTTCCTCAATCTCTCTTTCCCTCTCTTCAACTGGGTCCATCAGTCCTCGTCCCTTTCAACTGTTAATTCCCTTTAAACATTTCTACCAGTGAGGTTAAAGATATTACTCTTAGTTCGACGCACGTTACACAAATTCCCCTGAATTGTTTTGAGAGTTATCCACTGCATCCACTCCTCTTAGCCACTAATCAATGATTCGTCTTCAAGTGTTCTTATAAAACACATTTCGTCTCATCTAGTGTTATATACGTCCCGACACAAGTCGATGCAACGTGAAGAACAGACACATGAAAATACGATACCTTCCCGAGTGTTATGAAATGCGCAGAGAGAATAAGAACATAAGAACGTAACAATGATGAGGACACTGGAAGAGGCCTGTTGGCCCATGCTAGGCAGGTCCTGAGTCTGTCCACACCCCTACAACCAACCGACTGATTGCATAAGCAAAACCCATATAATAATAACAATATAGGTAAATAAGGATGAATATAGAAATCACCACAGGGTGAAATGTGCGCCCAGTGTGTGGGAAAAACTGTTTGTCGTGTGAGTCGCCTTGGGGCCGTCAATCCTCCCCTTGTGTTACACCCGTCTGCTTTTCACACCACCCACACCACCCACCACGCCCACATTCACCCACCACGTCCCCATCACCCTCCCTGCCGCATCACTGTGACCCCACCTTCACCCACTGGAGACCAGTCGGTACTCTGCAGGGTTTTATGGGTAATATAAATAACCATATGTGACCATTGTGAATATATCTATGCTGTCAATGACCATATACACATTCTGTTATTTCAAAACTCTAGGATCTCTTTCATGGAGCTCCGGCAACGCTTGACGGAGGCTACACTCCACACAGGAGCTGGGAAATGATGGATTCCTTCAGAGCGAAAAAAGGTTCATAGAGAGACTGTCCTCTTTCCTCGCGAAGATGACTTCTTGCTCGTAGTGTGTAAAGGCTCGCAGACGAGTCCGGTAACACCAAACCACACACACACACACACACACACATATACATATATATATATACATATGTTTATAAGCATGCATATATGTTCATTCACGGCCATACGCCCACGCATGAATATGTATGGCTTTGGGTGGCGGGCGCCGAAGCGTGTGTATTGTGTATCAATGTGCCGACGAGATTTGTGGAATTGATATAAATCACTCAAATGCCATTCGATGCATTGTTGTCTCCCGTGAAAAGGATCGGGGAAAAACCGATCCGCAGTTCGTATTTATGGTAGTTATAGGGCGGAAAGCGTATAACAAAAGAGCATCGCATTTCCCCCCCCCCCTCGCCCGGGCGTAATTGGTCGACATTTGGCGGATCTGAACCCAGGATTTAGACAAATGACTGGAATGATGCCAGAGTGGGATCAAACACTTTATATGACAGTTTGAAACACGGTGCTGGGCGAGGCTTACGCCATATGGCACATCATATATCTCTTTTTTTTTTTCATGGTATTTATTCACCTTTTATCAGAATTACGAGTGAGTCGAACCGTGTAATGACTTTAACCTCGCGATTGATATTTTCCAAAAGAATTAAAAATGACGCATTGTCAAATCAGTCAAAAAAATATTCATCACTGATGATTTCACAGGCGAGCAGCCACCCATTGTATAGCGAGCGGTCCCGGGCCGACCCCTGTGCTCTCTGTCCTGGGGTAGGACTGACTGGCCAGGGCTCGAGGGGGGAGGGGGGGAAACATAAAATTTGGTCTCTTGCAAAATGACGAGAGAAAGATTTACGGCGATCGGATGCACGAGAGAGAGAGAGAGAGAGAGAGAGAGAGAGAGAAGGTGGTACACAGGGGGTCACTCGACTGCAAAACACAACCATGTAATCATGTACTTGTAATATTCATCCTCATTTCTAAAAGCTCTCCTACGATACGTAAACATCCTGCAGAAGCCGAGCATCATGTGACCCTTCCTTCCTTCCTTCGTACCTTCCTTCTTTCCCCTCCACTTTCCTCGCACGTCTTTTCCACAAGAGCGATCCGCTAGCTTGTAGTTAGACTGTCACAGCGCGTAGGAAGTGTGGACGCGCCCGGGCAGCCTAGCACGGCGAGGAAGGAGCGAGCGAGCAAAGGCACCGAGTCTCGCATGACTGTCACGCCGTTGCTCGATCCTGCCGCCGGCTGGACAATCCTGCACATAACAGTCCCGCACAGGAAACAATTTCGGGCCCGAATTCTTGCTCAAACGGAAACGGCTTTTGGCTGAAATCGTACAAAATAGGAAATATTCTTGCAGTCAAATGGCATGTAATTGAACGGAATCAGTAGTCGGAAACGCTGGGACCTAACTCACATTTCCGCCTTAAAACCTTCACTCGCGGCGCTAGGTGTGTGTGATGCAAGGGGTGAGGGAGAGTGTAAAACCTCTACTCCCTGGCGAGCTCTCCTGTAGGTGCGGATGGAGGGCGAGTGGGTTAGGTCTTTGCTAAAGGACTTCCCTGGGTATCTAGATAAAGGGATGGAAGAGAAGAAGGAACAGAGGATCTTCAATCATCTCCAGGTACGGAGAACACGGAGGTAGGGAGTAAAGGAAGGAGAGAGAGAGAGAGGGAGGGAGGGAAGGAGGGAGAGAGGGAAGAAGGGGAGGGTGAGGTAACGTGACCCAGTAAAGCTCTTCTGTAGCGGTGGAGGCAGCGCGGTGTGACATTCGAGCCTGGATGACTGATTAATGGACAGGCTTTGAAGGACAGTCATCGCGTACATCTACTGAGAGCGACTTAACAACGACAATGAGAGCTCATGTGCGCAGTTTAGCAGGTGCTGTATGAAAGAGCCGAGCTGCTTTGAGGAGAATCTTGCACGTCCTAGAGAGCGACAGATCATAAAAGGATCCTTTATGACGCTGAGGTCTGTAACACATGCAATATGTTCCGTCCCTTCGATGGCATGTCTTCCAACGCATTATATTCATTTTTTTTGTTGTTGACAGACGAGGTTTTGAGGTTTAAAAAAAACACAGCTTCTCGTCTGCAGCTTTTGGTGCCAACCAGCGCGACCTTGAACACCAGCAAGGTCTTCAGCATTTGTATAGAGACGCTGCGTGCGTGTGTCTCTAACAAGGCTAATGGGCTTAGGGGCCCCAAACGCCCAACCTTATTCACCTACGGATTCGACCAGTGGAGGGAGAAAAACTGGGCACAAGAAGCACGATAAATAGGAGTTTCATCAGTCCGGCAGCTCGAGAACACCATCACACCAAAGGTCTCTCCTCTCCTCGCCGCGCAGGGATTTAGAATATGTTTACGAAACAAATGAACGACCAAAAAGGAATCAGATCCTTGGAACAGCTGAAGCTACTAGCTCACACCTGAAGCTACAAGCTCAAACCTGAAGCTACAAGGTCACACCTGAAGCTACAGGCTCACACCAGAAGCTACAACCTCATAACCTGAAACTTCTAGCTCACATCTGAAGCTACAAGCTCACACCTGAAGCTAACAGCTCACACCTGAAAATTACCAGCTCACACTTGAAGCTACATCCTCACACCTGAAGCTACTAGTTCGCACCTGAAGCCCCTAGCTCATACCTGAAGATACCAGCGCACACATGACTTCTCCATACCTTCTAGAGAACCTGTCTGTCTTGCAGGAATTTATCTCATGAATAAACTCAACGTCCAACGACAGTAGTACCAGAAATGAGACCAGGCTTTCAAAGACGAAATATAGTCATATTCGGTATATATAATTAATGACTCAGAATCACACAGAAGTAATCATGGTCAGGCGTTTGAGTGAGCTGCAATACGTAAACAGTAATTAAGAAAAAGATTATGCCATGAACGTTTGCTCTTTCTTTCTGTTCTTAAAACAATCATCGACTAACAAAGCGTTAAACAGAAAAAAAAAGCACTTACACGCATACCTAAGAGGAGCACATAACGACATTCTGCCCTGTAACAGGACTGGGGTATGTAATAGTGCTCACCGCTGAGAGAGAGAGAGAGAGAGAGAGAGAGAGAGAGAGAGAGAGAGAGAGAGAGAGAGAGAGAGAG
>JAYMFT010149624.1:0-12648 GCA_038088735.1 Panulirus argus
ATATACACACTGTTATATATATATATATATATATATATATATATATATATATATATATATATATATATATATATTACATAGGTGTTTCCGGACTCCGCCTGCCTATGGTTAAACCGCAAATATAAATTCATTTTTTGCAAGTCTATCATTGGGAGTATAGTCTCACCAAATAACTTCTCACTCTAAAGGAGTACATCATTTCCTGCTACTGGAGGAGGCGCAGCCTTAGAGCTGCAGGAGCACTTGGAAAGAGGTGCTGGATAACACCAAGACTCCTTCTTAGAAAGGGGTCTTGAGATAATTATGAATAAATAATGAGTATATATTACATGTGACAGCTAGGGAGCGGGTGTAAGGCACGTCTTCGTCTATTTCTGGCACCACCTCGCTAAAGCGGGAAACGTGTGTGAGTGTGTGTGTGTGTGTGTGTGTTTAATCATCCCAGACGTGACTCCAAAACTCCTGAAAATCACGAGACCTGACATGGACTTTTACACGTACCAGTAACTTCCTCTAGCAGGAAAAGAGATACGCAGTTATCTCTAACCTTAATCCTTCCTCCGTCATCATTTCCCTCTGTAACACCTTGCGAACCATTACTTTATTCCTGGGCCGACTGACCTGTAACTCGTCAGGTAGGTTCTTCGGTATAGCGCGTCTAGGACTCCCTATTGTGGTCTCCAGTCCACGCCAGTACCACTAACCCAACAGGCCAGACACTGCCCTTCACAACTCATCGAAAAAAAATTTCCAAGACTCAATGAGCTAAATGAAGGCGACAGTCAGTAAATAATGGATCTACTTAGAAGTTAACCCCAACATAAAAGTGTCTTTACTGTGAACAGGGTTCTGTGGAGACCGCAAAGATGATGTATAACACATGACACCAGCTCCGTAAACAGTACCGACCGTCTACTGTCAACCAGCACGAAATTCTTTGTTTACATTGTATAGAAAGTTCCCTCGTGATAATCTTCCAGGCCACCATGAGGACGCCTTGCACCTCCTCTGGCACTTCAACTTTGAAAATGGAAATTAAAATACGAAGGCTAGACGAGTGGCTAATCAACCAGTTTTCTCATAAACCCTGAGAAAATATTACCACATCAAAGAAAATTCGAAATACGAGTTCCCTCTGGTTACCTTTATGGCTCTCTCTCTCTCTCTCTCTCTCTCTCTCTCTCTCTCTACGTTTAGATACCACGAAAGTTCTGCGGGAATGAGACGCCACCAGAGTTAATGCCGATCTACATATCCATCGAGTGCACGGGAATGGTTCATCATACTTCATTCCGATTACGTTCGTGGAAAATATCCATCTCTATCGAGCTCTGAAGAATACGTTAAATCCTTTCCACGCGTGAGAATATTATCTGTCGTGTCTGATGAAGAGATAACAGTCAGATTCCTACCGGTTAGTAGAGACTCTGACTCTCGAACTTGAGAGAGAGTACCGCTGAGTGGACACGATGATTAAAGACCTGGAGAGAGAGAGAGAGAGAGAGAGAGAGAGAGAGAGAGTACATCGGAGGGACAGATAACAAGAGACCTGATAGTCCATGATCTGCTGGAGTGCAGCTTTAATGCCCTGAGTTCATAATCTCATTTGTCGGGCAGAGACAGGGTATTGAAGCAGGAGGCACCGCCTTACCTAACGCTCCCTCTGACACAACAACCGGCAGGGGAAAAAGAAAAAAGTCCGGAGAGAGAATACTGCCATGGAAATTTTATAGGAAAGTAAATGGGAAAAGTTGCTCTCTCTCTCTCTCTCTCTCTCTCTCTTGATATTCTGTTTTTGCAACTCCTCCACATCTTGCCAAACGTGTCCACATCTCAGAGCCTAATTCAGTTCACACGGCTCATAACCTGGCATACTTCACCTGAATGTGCTCCATGTAAGAGTTCATATCTTCATGTTGTTATCTTTGAAGTACAAGTGGAAATATAAAGGGAATCGAATAATATTGTGATCACTGTTATCTATCCTTTCTCTTACCTCAGGAAAGATAATAAAGATCTCTGTTGATGGATACCACTAAATTAAAAATGCTACTACCTCTCGCTGGGTCTAGGATCATTTAATCTAAAAAATAGTCTACATTTAAATCGATTAGTCCTTTCCTTACCGTCACCTGATATGAGATCCAAGTTAACTAATACTGGGGCTGTTAAAATATTCAACCACTGCTTCTTTGTCAACAACTAAAGAATTTATTTCTTCATATACGGCACTATCTTTTTCTGCATTAATCCAAATATAATTTGCTACAAATTTTTCGTACTCCAAGTTTAGCCTTTCTTTTACACAGAGTATAACACCTCCATTTCCCTCATGAAGAAGGTCTTGACTGAAAGCAGTATATCTCTGTACCTTTTCGCTAGCTTTGCTAGAAAGGAAAAGGTCCTTTTATAAGAACGAGAGACTTTCGTTTGAGAGGGCTGTATATATCTCTACCACTTCCCACGCTCTGTTTTAATCCACCGAAACAAATCATTTACTCGAAACTTTCTTTTACAAACACAGAGCTTTAATTCACGGATATTTTTCTCATCTTTTACACAACACTACATAAATTTCATCTTCATAACTCTTGGATAAATGACTGTGAAAGTTTTTCATCCACTGTCACAAACATTTATGGGAAAAGATTGTTTTCATATTTCGCAGCCGTTTTCAGTGAGAGATTTCTATATTCAAACTGTATTTTCCAGTGAATAATGGAACCTGTATCTTGTAAGGGATTTCTGCTTTATAAGCGAATACCCCAGTGAGGAAAAGTAGAATCGACCACGCCATAAACCTTCGTGGACTTGAGCCCACGAGCCACGAAGTCTTAATATCATAATTCAGGTCTTCTCTTCTTCTCCGGTACCATCCGGAAGAAGAAAACGCATCACTAACGCGCCAAGAATCCCCCCCCTGAACCACACCACAATTGCTGAAGGCGAAGGGCTAGGTTGACGCTCCCTGGCATATAGACCCAGCCACTCATCGCGGGGTGAAGGAGAAGCAGGAGGAGGAGGAGGAGGAGGAGAAAGAAGCATCTCCTGGTCGACGGAGGAAGACAAACTACAGACGTGGGGGCGACAGAATGCGAGGAGTCAACTCCGCCCCTCTCCACCACGATAGGTCGTCACCTTTAACTGGGTTCTCGCCCACGCACGGGCTGATGCACGTGCGGCAGGAATGTAATGAGCTTAGTGTTAATCCTTCGGCAGACATCTTGATCACGATCCGCCTCAGCAACAGGCAGGCGGCAAAGCAGATGACTCTAACAAAGACGGTTAAATGTCAGACTGAGCTCTGGAAACTAAAAAGACTAGTCAAAGATTTACACAGTAAATACACAATGCAGAAACAAATAATGCCTTCATAAACAGCAGTAATAATGTAAAAAAAAGATTGCTATTTATATGTACAGCGACGGTGACATCACTTAGTGATAAAGTCAAGCGGCCAACCACCCACCACCATATACCTACAAACGTGAACCCCGACGCCACCACATTCCTCCACTTAAAACTCAACCTCGCTAAAAACTCTAAGAGCAACACTACGTTCTATATGGTTCTTGGGTATGGCGGCGTGACCTTCGACCTGTACTTTAAGGGTCAGGTCAAAAGGCCAAGCCCTCACACGCAAAAAGGATGTATCGTCCTCCTGAAGGGTCGTACCGTCATGCTCAGAAGTCGTATCGTCATCCCCAAGGGTCGTAAAGTCATGCTCAAAGGACTGAGAACAAATATTTATCAAGGCTCGCCCCCGGCTTCGATTACAGAAGCAACTGGGGATTGTGGAGAACTGCTGATAATGTCGTACCAAATTAATAATTGCACATGTCTACCTCATGCTACTGAGGTTTACTTCAACTGTACGAGCTGTATGGTAAACTTCAACAGTACGGGCCATGGGGTTTACTCAGCTGTACAAACCGTGAGGTTTACTTCAACGGTACGGGTCGAGGGGTGTACCACAACTGTATGAGGGCGTGGGACAGACAGCGTGAGTGGTGACGCGGGAGACCAGGCCTGTAGACACATACACCTGGAGTATGGTGTAGCGAGAGAAAGTGTTGGTGGAGAACGTGGCGGGTGTCGCTAAACATAGATGAAGTAGGTATGTACGGGCGGCCACGGCTGCCTACCTTGCCAGCTACCAGACTCCAACGCCCGCAGACACTACCATACAACTGGGCATAGTCTCCCTCTTTTTAGCTTTACTTACCACTAGATAGTGTACGCCTCTAACTATACCTACCATTGGAAAGAGTATCCTTCTAACTTAACCTTCCACTAACTAGTCTACGCCTCGAACTTTACCATACATTGAATAGTCTGCTTCTCTAACTTTACCTGTCACTGGATAGTGCATGCCAATAACTTTACTGACCACTGGATAGTGTACTCCTTTAACTCTTCTTGCTACTGGATAGTGTTTGCTTCTAATTTTACCAACTGCTGGATTGCGTTCGTCTCGAACTTTAGCTACCGCAGGATACAATAAGCCTCTAACCTAACTTATCACTGGACAGTCTGTCTCTCTAACTTGCACTAGATAGAGTAAGCCTCTAATTTTACCTACACTGCATGGTGTATGACTCTAACTTTACCTATCACTGGACAGTGTACGCTTCCAATTTTACTTACCATCTGATAGTGTACGCCTCTACCTAACCCTGGATAGTGTTCGCCTCTCTCTTTACCTCCCACAACACCTACCATGTACACCACTACGCTTTGTGTACAATAGCACAACTACTGCCTTTGGGTAAAATAGCATTCCATCAGTAAGAAATATCTAGGCACGATGACCCGTCCACACTGACTTGCCAACACCTCGCCTGCACTTGTAAGAAAACATCTGGCAAAAGCACCACCAACAGACCAGTCATCCTGTAAAAAGAAATTGACTTCTATAGCTAACAACAGCTACATCTATACCCGGCGCGACCTGAGACTGTGGCCGTACGGTGTTCTGTCCCAAACCTTTGCTGTTGCAGCCTCGGTCGGCTAAATCAGATTAGGGGAAGAAGGCATCCCTTACCCCTCCATACCCACACAAGCAAGCTGGTTCATCCGATTGAACCTAACAAACCACACCTCTTTATTTCATTCACAATTCTGCCTCAATGTTTCGTATATTGTGGTCTACAATTATGAAACTCGCGAATCCTACGCATAAAATCTTTACGGACTTGAGTACTTGACAAATCCTCTCCACTTCCTTCTGTTGCTTTCAGCCAGTTTTCTACGGTAGGTTATGGCAATAAGCAGACTGGCTTTAGTGCTGCTTTCACGCCCAAGATGTAGTAGTGTGGGAGGTCCAAGGCTCAGGATGCCAGGCGGAAGTTCCGCAAGTTTGTGTGTTTTGGCAACCGCGCGTCTGTCTGATGACCGTCCACGTTATATCTCTTATCTCCACCCAGGAGGGGGAGAGAGACGGTGGGCTGGGGGGGGGGGGAAGAGGGGGTAGTCTTGACCATAATAACATAAAACCCATGTCGATCGTCATGTCCGGTCACCAGTCCCGGTAGTGGTCATAACCGTTGACCGAAGCACCGGCTTCACGCACACACTGCGGGTAGCCAGCCATCATCACCTGACTTCACCACCATCATCACTACTGATTCCACCGACGCCGTACAAGTCCACGTAAACTCCTACATCATCACTATGACTGGTATCCATCCAGTTCGCCTTAGGAGAATCGAACCACTTTACGTAAACCTCAACATAAACATGTCTCCTGGCAGTACAAACCGGTTAATGACATTAAATCAAGGGTTTATGGAGAAAAACGTAAAACAAAGACGTTAATTCACAAGGCTAACAGTTATCGGTCATCAGTGGCGCTAGATAACCAGTCTGCGCTCTGTGAACACGGCAAGTCGAAACGGACGAAGCATAAGACGGAAATAATGGACTTTCCCGGCAAGGCGCCAGCCCAAGCACGGCCAGGGCAAACTAAGTGGTGGTAAACCCGATGTACAAAGTAATGCTGTACGCTTGAGTGCTACCGGAAGTACACATGCAAGTGATGGCCTTAGTATATTCTAACTTATGGGGATATGTACTAGCAATAATAATAATTCATAATGATAATGATGATAATAATAACAATAATGATTACAAACACTTTATTGAACGAACCAAAAGGAGAAATTACATAGAGAAACTACAAAAAAAAAAAAGCATTGGGACATAAAGAAGGGAGAGGGTGTGAGAACAGTATCAACACAAACATTAAAGGGTATGCAAGATGTCCTGTACAAATTCAGAGAGGCTCAATGCGACATCGGATCTCTAGTGGCAAGAGGTGACGGTGGCGAGAATGGTGCGGTATATGTTTCCTGAACTGTTGGATGACGTGCAGGTGGCGTGCGGTACCAGCGTTGGCGTATTTACAGTGGAAGTGGTTTGGTAGGTATGGTCGTTTGTACAATATAAACGCTGATCGTACAGTGGTGGCGTATGTATGTACATCACCAGTGGTGGAATATGTACATTACTATGAGCGGTGTATGAACATTGCTAGAGGTGGTGTATGTACAACGCTAATGGTGACATGTGTATACTGCTAGTGGTGGCATACAGCTTATATTATTAGTATAGTATTTTCATTACTAGTGGTAACATAATGGAAATTACTAGCAGTGGTTGTATGTGCATCAGTATAGCAACTGTACCCGAGTCCCTACAAAAACCAACCCTGCCTCTGACAGTGACACGATCTTAGAGTGAAATGATCCTAACTGCCAGCAGTAGACACGTAGCCCACTATCATCACCTCATCAAGCACCCCAAACTGACCTTCTTACCTTAATATGAACCTTTACTAGCCACCCAGGTCACAAACTAGGTTTTTGGACCGTGCCTTCAATAAAGAAAGGACAAACCGCAACTAGACTCCCGCCAATCAACGATCCTCTATAATCCCCCTGGCCTGCCACGCCTTCACCATCAACGCCCATTGGCGTGCCTGACTGGCTCGTAAACAGACTTGCTCCAGCTGCCTAAGTCAGTCAAAGATTAAATTTTCCTCAGACCACAAGAGCGCCGCCCTGGCGCCTGAACACGCCTTGGCCATGCGACCCTAAGCTCAACTTCCCCAGTAGGAGCCCGTGAGGCTTTTCCATCGTCAGTAGCGACTGTAACTCCTCCTTCCCCTGCTGACAACGGCCTTGAGGGAACCTTGCTATACATAGCCTCCTGCAGCAAGTACTGTAATCTGGCCACGCTATCTCCCTCCTGCACCACAATTCACCAACGGCAAACTGCTTATCTCCTTCTGGATTACCGAACCTCGGTAACGCCTCCTCCCTCTTGCTCCACTGGCAACACAGCTTCGGAACCTCAACAATGCCTCCTCAACTCCTGCTGTACAACCTCGGGACTTATGCTGCTTAACCTCCTTTTTTGCTTAAGCTTCACAAGACCAGACTATGACTCGCCACCTGCACCAGTCCCATGGTACACCTACCTTTCATCACCTGTACTAACCACAGGGCACACAACGCCTCCTTATCACCTCACCTGAACCTACTACTCTTACTTTACCTCCTTGCCAAGTCTTGCGCCACCTGCAGCAGCTCAACCCGGGCTGCATCGCCTCGGTGCTTACCTAATATAGCAACTGTTGTTACCCGTGTTTCCTGACCTCTCATTCAGTCCGCGTCTCTACAGAAGTTAGACGCTTCAGAACACCTGCTAAAGTTATGGTGACGTATGTACGTAGCTAGTGACGGGGTTGTAAATTACTAGTGGCTGTCACATGTACGTTACTGATGGCGGTCATATGTACATTACTACTGGTGGTCGTATGTACTTTATCAATACTAGTGTAAACGTGCGTACATTACTAGTGGCGGCGTACGTACATTCATAACGGCACTATGTATAAAAGCGGTGGCGTAAGTACAATATTAGTGGCAGCGTAAATTCATTACTAGTGGTAGCGCACGCACACTACCAGTGGTTACGAACTTACATTTGTGTAAAGAAGTAGAAATGCAAGTACGTTGTTATTGGAAAAGTAAGGCTCATCACTAGCGCAGCCGCACTTCCATTGCATACAGCGGGGGAGGTACATTACTGGTAGCAACGCACGTGCAGTACAAGTGGCTGGGATACAGTACAAGTGTTGGCTGAACCACACCACAAGTGGCGGTGACATGTGCAGCAGGTGTAGTGAGTCATACAGGAAATGTTTCGCACCCTCCCTCCATACACACACACACCCACTCGGCCCCGAACGCAGTTCACATGAATCTCATTCACCTAATAGCCTAAACGTAATCCAAGCCTTACCCTCCGCTGTGAGGCAGCATAAGGGCGCCTGCTGTGTCGCTGTGCCCCCGTGCTGTGTGCAAGGACTGGACGGGACGTTGCTTAACGTTACCTAAGCACACATCATCATCCTGTCCATCAGGCAACAAGAAAACAACGAATAAAGATTCAATACAGAACTTTGTCTCAGCTCATTATTCATTTTTTTCATTTACTTTTCTTTTAATCTACATTAGGGACAAGGGACTTATGTAGTTTCTAAAACTACCCTTGGGTATGATAGACTGGGTTTAGAATTGACCCTTAACAACTCTGAGTTTCAAAATCCAGTCCATAGTACCCCAATGACCGTATCGTCTGTTCAAGTATCGTATCGTCATAACCAAAGGGTTAGATGTTGTTGTATGTCAGGGAAAATACATTTTCTAGCCTAACGTCATTCAGTACCAGATATTACTGACCTTCGCAAACATCTTCATTCTCATCAGGCCATTACTTTTTATCAGAATGTAAATGACAAAGCGAAACGAGTTATCGGCAGAGGCGACATTGTTGAACTCGAGTATAAAAAAAAATCATTGGGTAATGTTACAGAATCGAGTAAAATAACCTTGTTACCCTCTGAGGTTATTCGAGTGTTTGTGATGGCCAAGTCACCCATATTATTCCTCTTAAAAGCCAAAACCAATTATTTCCAAGTAATCCTCACTAGAGTTATGCAACTACTTAAAACAAGTAAGCTACTTTTTTCATACTGAAAGCTCCAGTCACGGACTAAAGTCCACATCAAGGCCGGGCCCTAATTGAAATACAGAGAGAATTAAGAAGCTGAAAAAAAAGACAGGGAAAGTATTTACGAATTTTTGTGGAAGTGAAAGACCTGTCTCTTGAAATGAGCAAGGTCTAAGATATTGGGAAAGACGTGAGAAGGTAGAGAGTTCCAAAGCTTCGACGTGTAGGAAAGAAGCAATTATCAAAACGGCCACACTTGGCACAGACTTTCGCAAGTGACGAGTGATGTCAATATCAAACGTACTTCAGTGAAATCTCAGAATTGCTATGAATGTAGACCCTTGTCATAAAAATAACACGCATACAAGTGTTCGTGAAATGATTTCGGGTCATGACAGTAGAATGTACAAACCGTACGTCTGTATATGCTATCCTCACTATTCCAAGCCATTTACACTTAAGCCATCATGCTTTCTGGCCGTCGGCAGCTGGCGGGCCACATTCCCCGTACTGTGAAACCTTTCGTCACTGGAAGTAAACGAGGACGCCCTTTTCCTGCTTTATCTTTCTAATCTACCGTATACACAAAGATGATAAGATAAACCGTTTGAATAACTCAGCTATGATCCCTGTCTGAAGTGTCATGCTCGGCTCTGACAACAAACTTCTCAAATTATACGATGCAAAAATGTCACGGGATTTATTAGAAGAAAAAAAAAAAACGGTCATGATCAGGGGTGAGCTATTCCTACTGGGAATGTACACACACAATGAACCGTGACTGTTGTCTGGTAAATCACATAGGCAAGTAACAGCAAACATGTGGGTTATAATGGACGTGTCTCCATTACAGTGGCGCGATACGCTATACTGGAGCACATGGTTCAGCTTCGCTAAGCTAGTGCTCTTACTGGGTTTGTGAAGGGTGGTGGTGGTGGTGGCGGAGGAGGGGGAGTGAGACGGGGGAATGGGGACAGCTGGCCATGTTTACAAACTAAGCATGTTGGCGAGGCTAAACTGTGGCGTCTGGTGAGAAGAGTTTCCCCTGACAAGGGTCGGGTCTCATATAAATAGCGAACCAACCCAAAATCAGGCTACGTCAACACCAGGACAATATTTTCAGCGGTGCTCATGTCCGGCAGTGTGCGGATTGAGCACTGATACCACTCCGTTACCGAGAAAGAATCCAATGCTATTTATAGCCGGCCGTGCTTGGTAACACAGCAGGACGTATGCACGAGAGGCGTTTAAGCCCTCAGCCCTGGTGCCCAGAGAGAGAGAGAGAGAGTCAGAGCAAGGCATGGGGTTACAGGATTCAAATGTTCTGTCCAGCATCACTGGCGTTGATAAGGCTCGCCGTTGATAACTGCGGCTAGAGTTTCCAACAAAGTTCTTTGGTTCTTCTTGACAAATACTAGTTCGAACACACATGAAACTGATGAATATCGTCACAACCACAGCACCCTCAACCAAGACAATTTAGCAAATTTGACAGTGTTAAGAAATATAATACCTGAAACCATATTCTTTATGTAATATGTCTGTAGTTCATACGATATCTCGGGTGCGCCCACTCTAGCAGGCCTTACTGTGCTTTCTCTGCTCAAATTTACTATATGCAAAGAAAAAAATAAGTCATGAAGCCTGAACAATGTATGAAACTATATTCTACCTATAGTAAAACTGCATCTACAAGCGCATGACTCAACTTATGACCGAAGATTAAGTTAGACAAAGTAACTGCACGAATACCTATTATAATACCTTGGTACCCCAGTCATATACGTATGGGCCACGATCATATGGTGTGATGCAATGTTTGGTAGCACTACCAGCTGTGCTGAGCGGCGCCTGGTAATGCAAGTCGACCAGGGGTTGCGAGGTCTGGTCGCGCCTGTACTCGTGTGAGTCAAATTCAATTCCTTTGAGTTTTGGAGAAGACTGTTTACCACCACATAAAACAGACTGCAATAAAAAGGTCACTCTCTAATTATTCTTGCGTGTATGTCGAAAATTGGTGACGTGTAATATCTTGTGTTCTTTAAATCAAAATCACATGAAATCTGTACTAATCTTTTCCATTTACACAGAATCTATACAGTTTTATAAAGACATGATATTTTGCTGTTATTACTTTCACTTCCTACCTAGACGCAATCACATTACAAGGAAACTTATTTTCACCTTTGACCCTAATGTATTTTCCTTACCATACTTCAAAATCATTTTGAAATTTCTTACAAATGTGGCACATTTTAATACAGTTGCAGATCAACACTTACCTTAAAAATGATTCAGTCGAACCAAATGTTTCTTCTGACAATAATGAAAATCGTCTGTTCAACCGAATATATCCACACGAGCAAATGAAGACCAAACCTTCATACCACCCTCTTACACTGACTCATTGATACTGAAAGACCTGGCGCTACGAGCGAGACTGCGCATGTGAGGAGCTGTCACCCACTAGCAAATCAATACTAAAAGTTTAGTAATTTCCGATCAAAAGCGAATAGTTCCGAAATATATTATTAAAATCATATTAGATATGTAATATTTTTCTTTTATTTAGTGTAAAATAATATAATATATTTATATAAACTATATCAAAACTTTTCAACCTTGTTTTAGATCTCAGCACAAATTAGTCCCAGTGTCTGCGTCATGCTCCGCCCCTATCTCCATATATGGTTGTTCGAGTGTGAAAGTTGCCAATAGAAGATTAGATATTTTACTTCATAAGTAGTTAAAATGCTATTCATATTACCTATAATCATATAAGTATATCGACAAACAACCAAAAATTTTACTGATATTTTTACTCTGATGAACTTTACCAGGAGTTTGATACTAAAAGATATATCTATATTGGAAGCTCCTTTACGTCATTCTGACGTCAGAGACCGGAACGTACACTTCCAGGGGGCTATCCTGCAAGTGAAGTCACTTTAAACCTCAGTTTAATTTCCCCACATGTTTTTGAATTGGACAACAGATTTGTAACAAACATTTCAATGTCTCGTGTCAATGCTTATATATGTATATCACACTAATCTTGCGTTCAATATGTTTAACGTAACACATGCGTTCAACTAGCATAATAACTGAACCACCACTTCAAACCAATTCTGGCATAGTCTCGTCGGCCGAAATTCACTGTAAAATAGGAACTTGGATATCAAAGTCAATAATTCGTTACGGATAGGAACTTGGCCGGTCCTTATTTTCAGCCTGAGTGACTCCTTTCGGCAGAGATTCGGTAAAGGGGAAAGTGGTGACCATATGGACGGGACTGTCGGTGATGTAATATAATGCCGTGAGCTGCAACTCTTAGACAAGTGTTTCCTACTTCACTGTGAAGCGAAGTGGACTTATAAGACTTGGAAGCATAGAAGTAAAATTCACATATAACTGATGATCTGAACAGACCTTATTGCTTCCTCCTAACTTAGATATTGAAAGACCATAGTTGTCTTGCACCTCTTGAGCGCGACAATACGACCCTTAAAGGTCAGGTCAATAACCAGTCCTTCACACACACACACACACACACATATATATATATATATATATATATATATATATATATATATATTATATTTGATCGCTGTTTCCCGCGTCAGCGAGGTA
>JAYMFT010149635.1:0-12647 GCA_038088735.1 Panulirus argus
ATAATATATTATAGACATGATATATATATATATATATATATATATATATATATATATATATATATATATATATATATATATATATGTGGTCATAGAACAGTCCTCATTACCTGAAAGCGTAAAGATTTTTTTTTCTGTTGACGCTGGCGGCCGCAGCAACCCAGGCAGTTGATAAGCCTAATGCTCAGCAGACTAAGGACAGTACACATGTAGATGTGGGAATTTCTATTCAAACTGTAAGTTTCAAAAGTCAGGTATGTCATATTTTCTTGCTGATTAAATTTTCTTTGTGATCCAAATGTTGATTTCGAACTATTAGGTTCAATAAATTAGTATTTTTGAAGTGTTCATATGTTTAATACATATCATAACTTTGCAAGCCGTCGCCGGCTGTTGTAAGCGTTACCTAATATTTAAAGAAAAGCTGCTTTTCATTATGTTAAACTCCAAATCTGAAGCAAAACATTTTTTTTTTGTCCTGAAAATACTTCATTTTTTACCATTTTTTTGAAAAATTAGATATGATTTAAAATTTCAGTATATTTTTCGTGTTGAATAAGATACTGACGCCCTGTTGTTGTTTTAGGGACTATCAGTTTCTAATTAGGCTTGTATGATTCATTATTCGCTACCTGTCAGCCCTAGGAAGCATGACAGGGAGATTTATAGAATATTTAAGTCCATATTTAAGGTAAAGAAGCTTTTCATTTTGTTTTAATCCAGTTTTCAGGCAAAAATTTTTTTGCCCTAATTACAGTGAGCAGTTTATGTGCATTTTTCGCCATTTTGTTAAGGAAAATGATATTTTGTTTAATATATCAGTATAAGTTATATGTACCATAGTGAGTAAGATTCTCGGAGCCAGAAAATGTTTTAAATTCTGTTGTTAAGATCTGAAGTAATTACGATTTTAATGTAGTGTAATTATTCGCTACCCTTTGGCTCAAAGAAACATTTTATGATGTCTTAGGATAATATCTAAGGTAAAGAAGGATCATTATTTTATAGTTTATTGAAACAAAATGTCATTTGACATTAGAAATACTTTGAACCTGCATTTTTGGCAAGTTTTCTAAAAGATATAATTTTCTTTGATAATTGTAAGTATATTTTTCATGCTGAATAAGATTCTTGGATTCAAATGCTTTAGGATTATCAAATTATGTTAAGCTATGTAATGATAATTTGACTGACATATTTCATAATGACTCGTAACCTGGCTTGTTGATGATCATTTGACTGGTATATTTCATAATTATTCGCTTCATGGTGGTCCTATGAAGCATTACGATATTTTTTAGTCTATATAAGGTAAGGAAATCTTATACTGTGTTCTGTCTCAATTTTGAAACAAACCTTTCGGACAGTTTTCTCTAAAGATACGACATGCTTTAGAATCTTAGTATACAACAGGGCAGTCCTTTCGTACTGAATTAGATTTTGGGATCCTGATGTAATATTAAGAATTTCAAGTTCATTAGTTAAGCTTTGTAAAAATTACACATCCGTTTCATAATTACTTGCTACTAGAAGGACCTTAGAAGCATTTGCGAACAATTTGGGTTCATACAGTATTTCAGATAGACACCTTTCATTATAACCAATTTTTTTTTTTTGTCATTCTTCTTCATTACTAGATTTGCTTTATGATTCATTACGAGTCGTATCGAGTGAATTGAGATGTAATATACTGGGGTTGATGTGCTGTCAATGTACTGAACCAGAGTATGTGAAGCGTTTGGGGTAAACCACAGAAAGTTCTGTGGGGCCTGGTTGTGGATAAGGGGTTCTAGTTTCATGGCATTATGCACAACAGATTGGGATCAGAAGTGAACAGATGCGGCCTTTCTTCTTTTCCTGGCGCTACCTCACTAATGCGATCAAGCATGAAAAAATGTAAGATATTTAACAAGTAAACAAATTCCTTAAATTGTGGTAATATACTTTATCATCTAAGGAAAATATTATTTTGGCATTAACAAAATATATATATTATTATTTCTAATATCATACTTGATCGCCATTTCCCGCGACAGCGAGGTAGCGCCAGGAAACAGACGAAGAAAGACCCATCCACTCATATACACACATATATACATAAACGCAATATTTTTTTTTGTTAGCTGCGATGGCACAGGCAGCTGAGGCTCTAATCAATACATATACATATCAATATATACATACATTTACACATGTACATATTCATACTTGCTTGCCTCCATCCATTCCTGGCGCCATCCTGCCCCACAGCAAACAGCATTGTCACCCAGTGTCAGTGAGGTAGTGCCAGGAAACCGACGAAAAAAGGCCACATTCACTTACACTCAAGTCTCTGTCATGTGTAATGCACTGAAACCACAGCTCCCTAACAACATCCAGGCCCCACAGACCTTTCCATGGTTTAACCGATGTTTCATATACCCTGGTTCAGTCCATTGATAGCAAGTCGACCCCAGTATGCCACATTGGTCCATTTCACTCTATTCCATGCATTCCTTTCACCCTCCTGTATGTTCAGGCACCGATTACTCAAAATCTTTTTTACCCCATCCTTCCACTTCCAATTTGGTCTCCTGCTTCTCACTGTTCCCTCCACCTCTTGACACATATATCGTCTTTGTCAACCTTTCCTCACTCATTCGTTCCATATATCCAAACCATTTTAACACACCCTCTTCTGCTCTCTCAACCACTGTTTATTATCATAACTTTTTGTTTTCTCCAAAGTTGCAAATCAAAACATAGTGGCATAAATCAATAATACATATCCTACTTTTAAATGTTCGGAGTCTGAAATGTTGCAAGTCAGAGTTGTATCTTAAGGTCCTCCTTTAATAAAATTGAATCAACCCTCTACCATCCACAACCAAGCCCTAGAGAAATGTTTACATTTGCACTGTAGGTGGCCTTAAATTATGGGTCACACTCCTCTTCGGATGTAAAGTTTACTAACAAAGGGTTAAGCTGAAGTCAAACAAAAAGTTTTCATTCAAATTATTATTATTATTATCACATACTCCACTATACAGCAGTTTTACAAATTCTATGGAAGTAACAAGTGCAAATTACAAGCTCCTTTTACATAAAAAAGAAAGAAATAAAGAAACTGGTTTTAAAAATCCTTTAATATTTGGAAAAACAATCATGCACCAAAGTATCAACAAAGATCGCAAATACCCAGTGTTTTACACTGAGCCTACAAGATGACATCACAAAACACCATCTATATTTTTGTGCCCTTGCTTACAATGTCAGGATGTGTGGATTCAAGTAGTTTTCCATAAGACAAGTCTGGTTAAAAAAATATCTATTTTTAAATTCCTGAATTTAAAAGGTAGACACCAGAATTATCAATAATTTACACATTGACAAATCCATCAGATGAGCTTGAATAATATTACAATAACTTACAACTAATCTTTAACAACCCCCACTTGAGCTGAACGTATACATCGGGAATGAAGTGACCATCCACTTCTAATGATGTGTGCCACAGTACCAGGTTCCTTGTCAGGTAAAGGAAGTTCAAACATTGCCTCTTGAAATGAGGGATCAAATTTCTCTCCAATTTCAGGTGTGATTTGTGCCAAGCCATGTCGACGAAAAACCTACAAGTTCATAAAATGATGTGACATTAAACAACAGTAATGTACTAATATACATTCATAAAAGATGTTATCTTCATCATAATACATGCACAAGCTCACTCAACCAAAACATTACTTGTAATCTCTACAGCTTGTGAAAAAAAAGAGACCTACTGTTAATAGTTGGTTTTCTGTCATTACTAAGCCATCATAAAGGTTCTTGAGGTCTGAGTTTCCTTGCTGTACGGTGTCAGCTGGCACAGACTCAATTGCTTTACGGAACACATCCGATACCTGGAAAGATAAGAAAAGGGCCATCTACAATGTTCTCTGTGCTGTGCTTCTAATAATATATTACCCAGAAAATGTAGCTCCCTGAGTTCTCAGTGCACTGCGCTGTTCACTTTCAACCTAAGTAATATGAGTCCAATCCCAATATCAATCAGGAGAGAAGAAGTGCTACTGGCTTAGAATGCATGGCCAGCTAAATTAAAGAGGTCTATGAGTACCCTGCCTGATGTACAATTCACTATTTAGAGCATACTATATAATGCAACCTGGCTGATGCATACTGGAAGAAACTGTTCACTTTATATATAAGGAGTCAAAGGAACTTTCAGTGGAGTATTTAATATTTGTGGTACTGTTCCCTGAATGCATGACTATGGAAACTAAACGGTATTGAACTTGGTCTGGGTATCTGGAATTCTAGATATAAGCAAACAAATCCTTTAAGTGTGATGTAATGGTCTTAGCAACCTCCATGGGCACATGGTTATGGCATGAACAAATAGTACTGTTTGGTAAGGATGTACTATCATCAAGTACAAAAACGATTACAGTCTCATAAATAAACCTTTTCCAAAGGTGTCCATCATATCTCTGCTACTGATAGTATCATATTTTTGAAGCTACATGAGCCCAGTAAAAGGGGTCCTCAGGTTATGTAGTAAAAAATTAATTTGACATTCCACTTTCCAAACACCTCCCTGCAATGTAAGGCATTTTTGTAAAGTTGGAAAAAAATATTTCAAAGAATTTTGGCTGCAGCAGTGAACAGAAAATTTAGTCAGAAATCTTGGGAAAAGGAAGAAGGGGCTGAATCTTGGGAAAAGGTAGCACAGGTCTTAATATTTTTTTTTGGCTAAATGTGGCCAACCATTCTATTTAAATGATCAGGAGAATGATGTACAAAATATGCAAAGAGTAGCCAGCAAGCTCAAGAAACTGACAAAGTTTGATTTGATTAATTGCAATCTGAGTAAACAAGACACAGAAATAAGCACAATAGGGAAAGACTCAAGGATTTTGAAAAAATATGAAGGTATTATAATATACATGTCCTGCCTTTCATTGGCCCTTATAATAATTATTGTGCCTTATTTGGTACTGAAAAGAGAATTTTATGATAACATTTTTAAACAGCCTCATGGCATTCACTATATTTCTGTTCAGTGTACCTGAATGTATGATGTAGTTTTGCATTTGTGATTGCTTACTTCTTGATTTGATCCTTTTGAAGTGGTTTTGACATACCTTGCATGATTACCACATATGGCAGCTGCAGCCTACCACTGATTACTTGCTAATAAAGCAGCCAAAGGGTTTATAAAGGTTATGGATCAGTGATTTGGAGCAAGGGGTCAAGTGCATGACACATAAGGCCATTCTTCACTGAAAATTAAAATTCAGCTGCTCACAAAAAAAAAAAAAAAAAAAAAAAAAAAAAAAAACATTACTGATAAAACTATGAAAATTACAACACCTTCCCACAAGACAGCTCACTATACTTACATGATTCTCTTCTCTAAATTTCTTTACTGGAGTCTCAACCCCTGACGTTTCCCCTCTCTTAAACTTTAACACTGCTCACCTCCAAGAGATCTTTGCAAAATCCTTGAATTCCAAACTGTCTGGCTTCGGCAATCTGCTTTTCCAGACGATTTCTAACATTTTCACGATCAGCTAATGTCCTCTGGTATTTGTCCTGAAACAATACAAGAAAGATGCTCATAAAAAATGTACTTCCATGCTTAAAAGGGAACGTACATTGTTAAAGCTTTAATATCTTGTTCAGAAATCATTTAGGATGGTGAAATGGGTAGTGAACTAAAAATCAGTAGTATATATGTTTTTTTATTACCAAAAATGATTGACAACCAACAATTGACAATTTGCAGATGGTGACAAATTGAGGTTTTCCTTACTGTTCAATCCCAATACTAGAGGGAAGTACCCTAATTTCAATCTACATTGCAAGTCATTGTTTGTGTCCAGCACAGTGTTAGTCGCATCAAATTTAGTACACTTCATTGATAAAGGAAAAACATGTTTGCTTCTTGCTTTACACAGGGCAATTTGGATAATGGATATTAGTGCTATATTGTCCACTACATATTTCCAGTACATCCAGTAGTTCTGACCATTTCCATTTAATTTTTTTGCTCAAACTGTTTGATAAAATTCATTGTCATTCAGTTGATAGTGTCCATTACTACCTTCTCTTAGCATTTACTTAGCCTTCCGTTTGATAAAATTCATTGTCATTCTTTTGATAGTGTCCATTACTACCTTCTCTTAGCATTTACTTAGCCTTCCTTCTGAGTGGTACAAAATAAACTGTTTATAAGAACAAATTCAAAGGGTGAGAAGGGTTATTTGCACCCCAGGTTATGCCAGGTAGCCACCAATAAACCATCTCCACAGAGGAAGATGGGTTGGCTGTGAGCTAGCTGCTATTTCTGGGACCTGAACCTGGACCTAAGATTAGTGGGTCACAATGCTAACAATTGTATGAAAAATATAAATCTTTGCACTAAAGTCCAATATACACCTTATGGAGAAAAAGATTCAGCTTTATGTAAGACTGAAAAACACAGTAATACATCATACCTGATAACTGGCCACTTTCTCTACAAGAGACTCATTTTCCTTTGTTAAACTTGCAATTTGTTCCTGAAGTTGCTTTTCCGCCTCTGTGCATTCTGCTGGCTTTTCAGCTGAAGGACACTCCTGATCCTGCTTTTTAGGCTCTGAATATCCTGCTGCTTTCCCAGAAGTAAACGTGATTGGACGGTGACTTCTGTATGCCCATCTGTAACTCAAAAATTCATCCGCTAAATTTCAAGAACACAGACATTAACATTCAATTTTAAGCTATCAGTACAAAGTACAGACAAATCTGTAGACCACAAATATTACTAGCCTGGAGTTTAAAGCTTTAACATGCAATCATATCTTTTGCATCTGGATGAATAAATGAGGCTCTTTTGGAGTTCCTGGGCATGCATTTTCGATATTTTTACAGTTTACGCCTCACAGAAGTTATTAAATTTCTGTTATATACAATCAGTGATCCATTCTTTAGAAGACCCCAGCAAGGAACACTCATCTTCTAAGTTAGGTGATGTAAATTTCATTAGATTACAACATACCATTGTTCACCAAATAATCTATGGGGCAGAAACTGTAAAATTACCACATTTTCTTGGAATATGGTCAATGTTCTATCATGGAACTGATGTTGTTAATTTAAAGTATAATTAAAGAATGTGGGATTTTCTTTTTGTAAATTTAAAGTATGATTAAAGAATGTGGGATTTTCTTTTTGCACTCTTAAAATCTGTCTTTCATTATTAAATACCTAGTTAGTGGTAGAATCATGAGGGAGAGGGAAAATATGGGGTGTTAGATATCATATACATGCTGTAAAATACCAATAAATATAAAATCATACAAGTAACCTGACATGTAATAAGACCACAGATGTCTTGTGGGTTATATCACCGGTTAAACTTCATCTTTATCAACAAAATCTCTACATACATATGCAATAATTTGTTTAATCTAAAAGGTAAACAATGAATTCCAATGACTATAGAGATATATGAATCTGATCTTTGGGACAGCTCTCATGGGCCTTGATTCAGTCCATATATCTTTATAGACATCTGAACTAACCTAACATAGCTGCAAATCTTAAACTCAGTCTGATTCAAAAACATTACAATGTATGGCAGCATTCAGTGGAATGCATCATTAATAAAGGAAATTTGACTACTAGACCATATAGTTAAATTATCTTGATGGTGTACAGCTTCCTTTGGTTTGTACATCAAGTTGCAATCCAAAGAAAACTACAGAATATGAAAAAGCTCCAAGTGATTGCTTTCGTCAAGCCATCAGCTGTAGGCATCTCTCTCATTCTTTTCCTGATCATCAGACTTTGACATGCTATCACTTCATTCATTGCTGACTTAATAATAATAAATTGTTTTTAGTAATTAATACAAATTGCTTTACCCCACGATTTCTGTTTCGTTGCCCGGTCTACTTTATTTAAACTTATATTTCATGTAAATGAGTTACTACACCCATACTCCCACACTCATATTTCAACTCTAAGCAGTGTAGGAAATCCAATGGCACCACTGTCGTCAAAACCTATCAACAGCTGAACACGTGTGTCTGGAAACTGGAATTTTAAAATCATTCAACCCTAGGACTCCTTTAACGGGGCTCCTGCAGCTTCAAGGCTGTTCTTCACAAAGGAACTTAATAACGGACTTCTTTGTATAAGAAGGCTCTTAATTAGATTATAATCTTTTCCGTCTATTGACAATGATACAGCCTCACCGAAAGTGACTTTTCACACGCAGTGAAGCCACTTGCAGGCGGAATCCGGTAACACCACTATACAACAATGTCACATAACGTATTAGATCTGACATTAAACGTAAAAACATTTAATATTCTTTAAATATGAATACCTTAAAAGTGTTCTACTACATCTGGCTCATACTGTGCCATATCATATACATAAAGCGAGAAGTGATGACAATTCTCAACATGACGTCGTCTGCAGTCACGCTGTTGAGTGTAAACAAAGTTATCTAAGACCCTGACCACAACCTTCTGCCTCACACTTTAACGATATCATTTACACTCTATATAATTACCACCGCTTGCAGTTAACCACATAGACACGTACCCTATTGAAGCAGCTTTTCTAAATATACTGGAATGCCTTAAAACAGCCCCACTGAACACCGTCGACATGTTTACAGCGGCCATGATGGTCCCACAGCGTCAGCTACACACCAGCATAACAACAACGATCCACCCGTATGGATTACGTCATTCATCATTTTGATTGCATATGAAATGTCAATACATGCATTTATGGAACAATAATCAGATCTGTCCATATACTTCTATTTTCGGAACACATACATAGTATGGGGTGGACATACAAGTACAAAATATCTACGCGGGTGGAGCAGGAAAAAATAAGTATAATTTCTAATATTTCATGGGTTTTATTGAATATGCTGAGGATAAGATTGCTTTCAGCTTTGCAATTTAAACAAGGTATAAAGACAGAGGAGGTATTATGCACTATCAATGGCGTCAGTTAGCTCGAGAATTTACTATGGAGAATACGGCCAGCAAAGCATCCTTCAACTAAATGAAATTTGTGATGTCTGGTTAAGTAATTGCAGATCTTTATACTCTTGAACAAGACGATGCCTTTTTGGTGATTCATCTTACGACAAACACACGCATTTTCCAAAAACGCAATGCGTCCTTTGGAGCGTTATATTGTACCATTTCATGTTTTTGTGTTACATTTACAAAAATTTAGTTTTATGTGTTTTACTGCCAGACACACTGAAGGAAATAAGCAAACTACCGCGTAGTTTTGATAAAGCTATTTTGATGGGGAAATATTCTTTAAATCTGTTATACAATATTTATGGCAACTTAGGTAATATTCGGTGCAGACAGACACATATTTTGTGTTGGAATGATTTATTTTCGTGAATAATGTGCAATCAGCATGCTGAACGGGGAAAAAAAGATTTACAAATTGTCCCAATATCTCAATATTCTTTCGATTATGGATATTAATTGTAGAGTCCGTTGCGATCGAGAATCCACCTTGGACAGACATGTATCATCGTCATTGGATGGAAAGGAGTAACAGTTTCAAGAGTATTTACATAATAAAATGAAGTCTATACATACACGCACAGAACACACATACAACAGACGAATACTTACGTAAAAGATAAATGCAATCTCTCTCTCTCTCTCTCACGCAGACACACGAACATACGGAAGCAAAGTTGATAGACAGACGAAAGGAAGTCTCCAAATTCTGGACTCGGGCAAATTTCGTTATCTCAATTAATTCAGGAAATGCTCCCATTAACGCGACATAATTTCGCATAACATACGCATAAATAGTCCATGCCCTTGGGTATGTGCATGCAAATGCATGGCATATGAATCGAACATTTCTTGACGCAAGGGTAAATAATGAATCTTGGCTTAGTGTTCAGAATTTTGAAACCCGTAAATAATTTGACTTTCCTCGGTGTAACGGTTAACGTTTCTATCCGTGAGGCATTTTCGGGCCGCCCAGAGTGGAGTGCATAGGTTCGAATCCTGTTTGAGGTAGTCGGTCCGCAGTCAACACAGGTGTTCATCAAATACAGCTATACCTATTTATTTCCCCACATATTCATTTATGAATTTTCGTGTATTGCAGACGTGATGTATGTATACCTTACCAGATAATCTATTCCATATCGTGTGCAGTGTCACATAATCCCAAACATCTGAACAGCTTCAACGATTTGCATATGTTGTTTCCAGATAACTTTAGAGGATGTTCATCATCATCATCTGCCTAGTAGAGGAAAACATTTATAAAAAATATTTAGATATGTTCATCAGACAGTTTGTTCATCATGTAGAATAATGTATACATATGAAAAACTGGTTATGACTAATCAGTATTGCTGTAAACATTCATTAAGAATTACAACCACTGCTCTTCGGTTGTAAGTTTTCAGTGGGAGTGGTATATTTCATGACGTCAGTAGTAGTTAATGTATCACCGACCATTAGATCAGATTTAATTATATACACGCTGGATGAAGGGCATTGACGTAATGTTGAGCATGGTGACCTCTTATCTTCGACTCACAGACAAGCATAGAACGAGTAGATTAGATGAAAAAGAAATGTAGCTTGTAGATTCGGTCGTAAATCCTATTTCTAATACATGTGTTTTCCAGCCATATGTGTTAATAACGTGGATATACCTTCGTTTGAGATAACGTTGAAATATATGATTTTACTCCCAATATCATGTTTGTTGTGACTATCGGGTGACGGAATTTAGAAATTCACTGAATTGTCCACAGTTTCCGATGTGACTGTGGCACAAGTGATGTTTTTATAGTTGTTTTGATCTAATTATTTGGTTCCCTGAGAGAGTCTGTACCTACCTAGCAGGAGAATTTGCCATGACAGGGCAGTTAACGCTCATCCGCACGTCTTTCTTGATGAACAAAACTATTCTTCTGTTACCTACATCACATTATTATATGATTATCTGTTCTTGATTCATCTAGTAAAGAGAGAATCATAATTTCACTGACAAGCCACTTCATGAGGAACAAATAGTATGTCCCAAAACTGAAGAAAACAAAATATGTTGTCTTCATTACATGATAATACACTACATTCGCGAATGTACAACTCCCTCACCGGACAGTACAAAGAAATAACTACAGGCACACGCACATACTCATAACATTTATCTTTTTTCATATTTATAGCTATCTATCTGTTTGTCTCTATATGAACATAGACAGACATCTGGAGGTAACCGGTTTTGCATTGTTACGCCCGTGTTCTGTGGAGAACATTTAGCAGGACAGTATTGGAATATTTCACTTGAAACTATACGTAGTAGTAGTAGAGAATCAAACCGACTCGTAATGAGTGATAGACTATAGATTGACCGATCAAAGAACTCTTGAAATGGCACTGACGACGGCCTCGAAACTTGCTTACTAGGTTTTTTGTCTTATTTATCTCTTGGAATTTACTCCAATTGAAGTTCTTTCATTTGTGCATACAAGAGCATTCATAATTGTTTCATTCGTGTTAACTGAAGTATTCAGAAGTCTTTAGCTACAGCCATGAAGTAAATAACAATGGTTCTTCCGATATATAGATATTAGACTGTCAAAGTACAGTTCTTTTTTATCTCCTGCGTTGTGGGAACCTGTGTCCCATATTCATATGTCGATTTCTTGTTGATTGCAAATGATAAAACTTAAAATGGATGTTGCTGTGTGATTAGCTTATATGTTTATGGTTATTTTGAAAATTATACGGTATTTCTACCACAAGAACACTACCCCTGCGCGACGCGTTGCCATGGCTACCGTGACGCTCACTAGTTGACTGCACTTCATTCGGATATTACTCGTTCGGCTTCAATATTTTATTTCCAACATTATATTTAGATTATCTTGTTTTTGAATCATTTTGTTCATGCACATCAGCTCATGCTCGATATCAACCTCAAAGAAGAATATACAGTAGCAATATATATTACTGCAGTGTAAAATAGATTTTAAAAACAACTTTTGCATCAGAACCTCCGAACACTTACACCATTTTCTGACGGTTGAAATTGCTAGCAGGAGGAGGTTAGTTGAGAACTGTTTTCTACGTAAATACATAGCTTATATCCAATTGGTTAGGTAATCCCGGGGTAGAATACCAAATTTGATAATCGTAATGACAATTCTGGAGAGAAAAACTCATTAGGGAGGTAGTATATGTGTGAATTATGAGGCCAAACCATCATGCATAAGAAAGTGTAGGTTTAGGCGCCTGTAGTGGTTCCGGTTACCATGAACTGAGATGTAAACATTGGTATGTATAGTCCAAACTGCGTTACGATTGTCTGGGCTGGTGGTAACATTAGCTGGGATGTTGGTTCCATTAGCTGGGATATCAGTACCAATGGCTGGGACATTCGCACAACTAGCAATTATACTCAGTGACCCAGCTAATAGTGCCATTATCCACGGTGATAATGATGTCCCAGATAATGGCATCAGTTTCCCATCTGATGGTATGATTATCCCAGCCAAATGGTCCTTAACATCCCAGGTGTTTTCGTCTCATATATATATATATATATATATATATATATATATATATATATATATATATATATATATATATTTT
>JAYMFT010149646.1:0-12647 GCA_038088735.1 Panulirus argus
ACTGGAGCCTTCAACATTTAAAAAAAAAAAAAAAAAAAAAAAAAAATTCAGTGATAACTTAAAGTATAGAGGTGCTTTATTATATGTCAATTTTAAAACAATTTTTTTGTTAAAGAATACCCTGAACTATTACCAGCAATTTTTGGTATTAATTTGAGGGCAATTGACAGTTTTTCATATAGAATACAAATCAGGGGTTGAAACATTCTTTTGGGTCTTAGTGAGGCCTTTAATTATGTAAACAGTTACTCTTTAAAATGATTCTGATTATTGGCATCATATTTGATGGGTATCTGTTGGCTTGGGGAAGCATTATAAGATGTACATGATTATATCAAGTATAGAAGGGTTTCTTTGTTTTATTCTAATTTGAAAAGAAACGTTTTTTGGGTTAAAAAATACCCTGAACTATTACCTGCAATATTTGGTGTTTTCTGAGGGCCAAAGATTTGACTGAAAAATTCAGTATTATGACTATTTTTCTTGAATACAAATTTTGGTTTGATTTGTTTTAGGTCACAGTAAGGCTTGTAATTAAGTATTTAAATGATTACTTTTTAGAAAGATTCTGTGATTATTGGCTTTGCAATTGATGGGTATCCATTGGCTTAGGAAAGCATGATGAGATATTTTTTGGGATTATATCAAGTATACAAGTGTTTCATTATGTTGTATTTCAATTTTAAAACAAAAGCTTTTAGGGCTAAAAAATACCCTGAACCATTACATGCAATTTTTGGCATTTTTGTGATTGTATTAGACCTGCCTGAAAACATAAGTTTAATGAGTATATGAATTTGGTGTTGAAATATTGTTTGGATGGCATTAAGGCCTATAATTATTTATAAGTTTACTCTTTTTAAAGGATTCTGTGATTTATGGCTTTTTATTTGATTGGTATCTATCTGTTTGGGGAAGCATTATGAGATACATTCCACAGATATATGAAGTACAGAAAGAAGCTTTTCATTATGTTTTATTTCAATTTTGATTTTTTTAGGGGAGGGCTAAAAAATACCCTGCATTTTTTGGAATTTTTCTGAGGGTGATAAATTTTTAATGCTTATTACAAATCTAGAGTTGAAATATTGTTTGCTTGTCATTACGGCCTATAATTTAGCATATGAATGGTTACTTTCTATGAAGATCCTTTGATTATTAGCTTTGTATGTAATGAGTTTCTGTTGGCTTTAGGAAGCTTTATGAATTATTTCAATGATAAGTTGAAGTTTAGAAGCATTTCATTATTTTATATTTCAATTTTAAAACAAGAGGTTGTTGGGCTAAAGAATACGTTAAACTATTACCTGCAATATTTGGTATTTTCTGAGGGCAATAGATTTGCTTGAAAACTTAAGTAAAAGGACCATTTTTCATATTGAATACAAATCTGGGGCTGGAATATTGTTTTGGGTCTCATTGAATCCTGTAATTAAGTATTTAGATGGTTACTCTTTCAAAAGATTTCCTGATTATTGGCTTCATATTTGATGGGTATCTATCAACTTGGGGAAGCATAATGAGATATTTTCCAGGATTACATTGAGTTAGGTTTTTTTTTATGTTGTATTTCAATTTAGAAACAAAGTCTTTTGGAAAAAGAAGTACCCTGTACTATTACCTGCAGTTTTTGGTATTTTTCTGAGGGTTATAGACTTGCTTGAAAGCTTCAGTGTAAGGAGCATTTTTAATACTTAACATGTGAATGGAGTGGAAATATCTTCTGAGTGTCATTAAAATTTAAATGGTTAATCTGTGAAGATCCTCTGATTATTAGCTTTGAATTTAATGGGCATATGTTGACTTTGGGAACCATTATAAGGTATTCTCAGTGATTACTTGAAGTATAGAAGTGTTTCATTGTGTTATATATCAATTTTAAAACAAAAATTTTTGGGGGGTTTCAAAATACCCTAAACTAACATTACTTGCAACTTTTGGTATTTTTCTGAGGGCAATAGATATGTTTGAAAATCTGAGTATATAGACCATTTTTGATGTTGAATAAAGAGAGAGAGAGAGAGAGCTATAGCTGGAAGATATGACAATGGGATTGATGTGTTTTTTCTTCCTTCGTTCATGTTTGTGTGTGTGTGTGTGTGTGACCATAAGGGTCATTGCCTCAGTGTAGCTTCATTCCACCTCAGCGCATGCTGACAGTGTAGTACCAGATATCCATCAGCTCGAGGGTGAAATTCCTTCCGAGTTCAATTTCGACGGCGACTCGTAGTCTCATGGCCTCGACTTCATAGGTGGAGTTGGGCGTGAGGTCGATATCTTGGTTCGGCCGATGGTCTCCCTCTTGCTTCAGTAAGATGGCTGAAGGCTTCATCTCAACTCCCAGGAACTCCAAGTCCATCAACCTCAGTCCATCTAGGTTTCCGTTCACATTTTCCACCACGCTCATCGTGAGGAGATTCTGTAATAGTGGTCATAGGTATATACGTTAAGGATCGGGACGTGATGGGTTCAGTTGCATTCAGAAGAATCTGAATTTTAATTTCTTGTGCTGAAAGAAGATATTCTCGACTGTTCCAGTCAATTAGACAATTTATATAAAACTCACAATGACAAATATAGAAATAAGTAGTGCATTCATGCAGGGAATGTTAGGGTGGACATCTTGTTGAATTAATGGAAAAAATTGAGTTCCGAATTCTTGATCGCAACGTATTGCTAATGTCGCCATAACCTCAGTTGGACCCGGGGATGAATATCATTCAGTTGTATAGGGGCCTCAAGGTAGACCTGCTTTCGTTAGTAAGTTATTAGGATAATCTTTTGCTCAGTTGATGTTTAGCTACACCATTGCATATTGCAGGGATGCATTCTTTGCCATCATAATACAAAATGAACTTTAGTATTGTATTTCAACACTTTTTTCACCTCTGTTTAACATCAGCGGAAGGCATGGGCCTCTGTGGTGTAGCGGTTAGTATGCACGGACCGCTAGGGGCCAGAGAATGCCCAAGTTCAAATTTCGGTCGCGGCAACGGGCCCACAGTCTACCTCGCTGTTCATCCTCATCTTGGGGCTAGTTGATAAAGTGGGTACCCTCTGTAGACTATGATGTGTATACATACAGTTCATAGGAGTAAAGACACGGTAAAGATATTCATGGTTAAGTGACGGAGCGACAAGAGTGTGAAAACTCTCTGCCCGCCACACACAAATAGTAATTACAAATTTTAATCACAAATAGTAATCGCAAGACTCGAGCAACAGGTCTCACCCGCAGTAGGAGTGCGATAGGATCAAGTGCAAGTGAGGAAGAGGCAGTCGGGAAGTTATAGAGGTGTGCTGGTGGATGATATAGGTATTCCAGGGGATTATAGTTGTGTCCTAGGGGATTATAGAGGTGTTCTAGGGAATGATAGAGGTGTTCCAGGGGATTATAATGGTGTCCTAAGGGACTATAGAGATATGGGATTATAGGGGTGTTCCAGGGAATTATAGAGGTGTCTAAGGGGATTATGCAGGTGTCCTAGGAGATTGTACAGGTGTCTTATGGGATTATTCAGGTGTCCTAGGGGATTATACAGGTGTCCTAAGGATTATACAGGTGTCTCGGGATTATACAGGAGTCTTAGGGGATTACAGAGGTTAGTGAGAGATTAGTGAGGTATGCAGCAGGATACCTTGTATCTTTATAATCCTGGGGGATTACAGAAGTAAGGGAGGGGGCAGATTATAGATTGTACTGGGGAGTTATATTAGTATGATTGGAAATTATAGAGGCGAAGGGGGAGATTATAGAGACCGCAGGTTGAAGATGTTTCATGCTTGGATATGATACTAGCCCTTATAGCACGACCATACGACCTCTGAACAAGACGGTACGACCCTTGAGCACGACGGTATGACCTCTGAACACGACGGTACGACCCTTGGGTCTGATGGCTTGACCTGGGTACCCACCCCCTTAACGATCAGGTCGTAGATCAGGCCACCTTACCCAAGAGTCGTACTGTTACGTGTTCAGGGGTCGTGCGATAACGATAGTGTTCTCCCTGGAGGTCGTACGCTGAGGGGTAACCCACCTCACCAGTCAACCTCACACATTTCCCAAGCCAACTTCACTATAGCCAGCCCCATTATAGCTAGCTTCACCATGGCCAGCCTCGCCCACCTTCCCTCAAACCCAGCCCACCCCAAAACCCCAGACAACCACAGACAACCGCCAGACAACCCCAGTAACTCACCTGCACGAAGGAGAACTCCACCAAACCGATGTTCCCCTTGGACAGTGTGTCTATTCCCTCACCATCGTCCCAGAAGAGCAGCCCTGAGGCCCTGCGGTCCAACCCTATGGCCACCAGTAACCCCATGGGCTCCTTCCTGGCGAGGTGGGTGTTCAAGGCTGGCCGCTGCGTCGGAAGGACGTGGCCCCCACGTATATGGAGGGGAATTATGTCCCTCGGAGCAGACACGTTGAGGTATTCCCCAGGCCATTCTATTGGCTTGCCCTGTGAAGGGGGAAGAACATGTTATACTTGGTATATAATGGTATATTGTGGTAAATTGTGGTATACTGGTGTATACTATGGTATCTTGTGGTATGCTGTGGTATATTATGGTATACTGTGATATATTGTATACTGGTAAATTGTGGTATACTGTGGTATATTATGGTATACTGTGGTATTTTGTGGTAAACTGCAGTATACTCTGGTATATTGTGGTATACTGTGGTATGTTATGGTATACTGGTGAATTGTGGTATACAGTGGTATATTGTGGTATACTCTGGTATACTGTGGTTGTCATACCATACCTCGGCCAGACTCTCTGGTAGTTGTATCATATCTCGACCAGACGGGTAGTCGTGCCATACCTTGACCAGACTCTCTGGTAGTCGTACCATATCTCGACCAGACTTGTAGTTGTACCATACCTCGACACGTCTTTCTGGTTGTTATACCATACTTCAACTATAGTCACTTTATGGTAGTCGTAACAAACCTCGAACACACTCCGCTTATCATGGTCGTATCAAAATGACCAGATTCACTTTATGGTAGTCGTCCCGCCCGGGAAGTGGTCGTACCTCAGCACGACCAGAAGACTCACCGTGTAGTAGTCGTACCAGGCATCGTAAGGGAAGTAGACGACCCTCTGGACAACCCCCTCATGCAGCACGGGGGAGATCATGAAGGCGGAACCCCACAGGAACTGGTCGTCCACGCCCAAAGTGCGACGGTCTCTCGGGAATCTGGAATGGGAACATTCCCAGTTAGGCTTTGAGAATACCTTGATCTGTAACCCCCTGAGCACGACGTTACGACCCCTGAGCACGACGGTGTCTTGAACACGATGGTACGACCCATTGAACACGGTGGTACGACTACTTGAGCGCGAAAGTACGACTCTTGAGATCGACGGTACGACCCATTGAACACGTTGGTACGACTACATGAGCACGACGGTACGACCCATTGAACGCGGTGTTACGACTACTTGAGAGCGACAGTACGACTCTTGAGATTGACGGTACGACCCATTGAACACGGTGGTACGACTACTTGAGCGCGACAGTACGACCTTGGAGCAGAGCGTATATAATGATGACCTTTGACCTGACCATTAGTGTCAACTAGAATGCTTAATGGTAATAAGCTTGCCACTTAGTAGAAGGTTTGTTAGAACGATTGCCACTTGTTAGAAGGTTTGGTAGGACAACTGCCACTAGCTAAAAGGTGCATACTCCATATCCAATTTCGTAGTTATGAACAGAGGCGAAGGAAATATATAGTAAAAAATTACAATGAAGTGGGAAAAGAAATAGGAAGGTTATTTTTGGAACGCATTTAAATTATGGAGGAAATAGGGAAAAGAAATTGAAACGGATAAAGAAAGAGGATGACTAATTTACGGATGTATTAAAATTTGGGAGGAAATTGGGAATAAGGAATTGGGTGTAAGAAAAAGGAAGATTATTTTTGGGACATTTTTGACCTGAAGATTATTTTTGGGACGTTTTTGACCTTGGGCAGAAATAGGGAATAATGTATTGAGATAGGGGCTTAAGAAAAATTTTGAAATAATATATAGGATATACCTAAGGGCATGTAGGGAATAGAAAACGAATTGAAAGGAGAAAGAAAACTGGGTTATAGAAGAAAGGAAACCGGGATAAAAAGACGGCAGAAAACTGACGTCCAGGCGACAGGTAGTCGTTATGTAGACAAAAGTATTCGTAATCTGGTCACACGTATATTCGAACCGGCGCCATTAACGCGAAAGCTCACCATAGGGAAATCGAATACCCGTCTTCAGTACGCACCGTTCGTATCCCCCTTCAGTGCCCACGGTAACAACCGGCAGCCAGCGTTTGAAAGAAAGAGATTTGAACGCCAAATATAGTGCAATGTAAACGCGCACTGCCGTAGGACATGCAAATATTTCTCTCCAAGAGCAGGGTTCGAACCGACACCACTATTGTGAAAGCTGGAGGACGCTATAAATTATTCTCTGTAGGTAATAAAGGAGGAATGGGTTAATAATCTATTGCTTAGGATCTTACATATATTAATTTACCATATGAAATAAACTTTGAAATTTGCTGGGCTGACTACACAATCACATACACGAACACACACACATCTGTGGAGGTACACAAAATCACAGACACATCAGACATTCCAACATTCGTTACCAAATCTTTATAATGAGAAAGAAATATGTTGCCGTAAAAATTAGCTTAATAATTTTTACGTGCATTTAGAAGCAGTGGGTAAACTCCGGCATTAGTTATGTCATCACGTGACTATAGTAAACAGAAAATGGGTACTTAAAACACTGGTGAATGAGTTGACGGGGCACAGAAAACGAGAGTAGTGAATCAGCAGCTAGACGTGGTGACTGGATCAGCTGATGTCACTGGACCGCATCGCATCAGCTGACTGCAGTAAACACCACTAAGGGATTCTTTTTCACTAATGAATTACAGTGACGTTTATAAACGAATTGTTGAATAACGCCTGTATACAAGAAGTCAAAGGCAGTAAATGAATGAACATACGTATATCACGGAAATATAATGAGAGCCGAAGACAAGAGGAAGTTTACTGAATATATGCAACTGCTTATTCAGCTGACCATAATAAACATGCATGAGAATGTTTGCTAAGGTGTTTGCGAGAGGTGATAGGTCAGCTGTCAGGGCTGAATCAGCTGGCCATTGGCAAAGAGAAATTACTTATGAATGAGCCAGACGTCGGTGAGGAAGGCAGGCGACATCACGTGATACACAAGCTGACAATGCTGCACCATCAGACGTTACACAAGCTGACAATGCTGTACCATCAGACGTTACTGAAGGAGTTATGACACTGATGAGTTGACTACCCGATTAAATGAATCAACTCGCTTCGCTGAATGGATCTGCTGACTCCAGTATACGAAGACGGGCATCAGCTGACTCTAGTAAACAAGGATATACATCAGCTGACCCTTGTAAACACATACTCGTGCAGTAACGGCCTGATGACAGTGTGTCCTTCCGTGTTGGCTTGATAGAAGAGCGTGTACAGGTACGGCAGCAGACGGTAGCGAACCTCCAGAGCTTTCTTCGACGACTTCCCCACCGTATCAGGCCACAGGCCCGGGTCCTGGAGGGGGGGGGGCGAGTTATGGATAAGAAGGAACTTGATGGGTGTAAAGAACTGACATTGCAGAGAATGAAGGAGTGAAGGGAATATACAATATATGGATTACAATGTGTTTGGTGCACGGTAGAATAAGGAAACGGAACTGAGAAGGTACAGAGGCATGTGCACAATGCTGATGGGAAAATGTAGCTCAGAGGTAAACAGAACACTCATCAAAAATACAGGATTTGAATCGCACGAAATTCTGTCAGCCTGGGAACTATATTTTGAGAGAAAGATGTGCGCTTGAAGAGCAAGTTATGAGTGGACTTTCTCACCCCACACACCAGCCGCTCAACTTGCCTCCCTCGTTTGTCTGCCTCTTGTATTGGTACCTCACATAATCCCATGTCGTATGAGACAATGAGTGACATGTTATGACCAGAAGTCAGTAAACTGTGCGGGGTCCACAAGTCATCTCGAACCTAAAAACACATAACAACAGTCCGTTGACTTCCTCTTTGCGTTCTTGGGAATTGTGTTGGCGAGTTTTTGTTCTGCATTGGTAAATTTTCTTTTCTTTTTTTTGGTTAAGTTTTCAAGCCTGACCGCCCATTTCTCCATTTGTACCCATCAGCTAATGGGACCAGCCTCTTTCCGTTCGTCCACCCTTGGTAACTGCACAATTTACTTATTTCTTCATGAATTTGATCTACCCATTTGCTCTCATTGGCTATCTCAGTCTTTCAGCCCATTTGTACCCTTTAGGCATGTGTGCTAATAACCCATGTGCTGCAGTTATCTTATTGTAGTTCTTTACCAGGGATTTGATTTCATGCATAAGGCTCAAATCACCATATCTGACCTGGTCGAAGGCGTCCTTCTGGTTGTGGTTGCGACTGTATGGATAAAATGCGCCCAGTTCCATCCAGCGTTCGCATAACTCCTCTGTTGTGTTCTGGAAGAATCCGCAGATATCCGCGCCCACATACGGAATGCCAAAGAGGTTGAATTCAAGCATACCTGAAAAAAAAAAAATTCAACGGTTCATTGTGAATCCATGTGTATAATCAGCACACTTCAGAAGGTAATTAATGTGAAGGTGTTGCTAATTAAATACGCAGTTATATGGAATAGGAATAGATATATGTCATTTATGTTGCAAGGTTGCAATATCTCAGAAATTGTTTTAGAATCATTAGCAAATTCTATGGACAAGTTCGAAAACACACACACACACACACACACGAGTTATTGTGACCATAAGTTCAGGCTGGCCTCTCCCTCTTGCTCTGGAACGTCAGTGACCCGTGGGACAGCTTGGTCCATTTCTCTCTAGACAGATTGGTCCATCTCGGCCCAGATGCGTAGGATGGTCCATGCCAGTCCAGATAGATTGGACCATGCCCGTCCAGACAAAATGTGCCTTATCGATCCAGTTGGACCGTATACAGTGGCTTGCCCACTGACCTGTGATAGAATGGGCCATGTCGGTCCAGTTGGACCTGTTGTCCCCCAGCCAGTGGCCCGCCCAGTGGCCACTGCCAGGGAAGGTGGACCGGGTGACCACCAGACTCCGTTTCCCAGTCACACTCTTGACTGCCCTGGGAGAAGAAAGAGAGAAAACAAGGAAATAGGTAAATGGAACTCTCTCTCTCTCTCTCTCTCTCTCTCTCTCTCTCTCCAGAGTTGAAGTCTTCTCCCTCTCAACTCGTATTCCACTCCCCACCCCCTTCACTCGACCCATTCCCCCCACTCCCCATCCCCCTGTTTCCCACCGTAACCTCCCCTACCTGTGGGTTGGCTCTGTCTGCGCCCAGCCATAGAGGTTGTGGACATCATAGTGTCGGTAAGGCTCCTCGGACGCCGCTAGACAAATCGTCTTGTCGGACATTCTGTTGGTCGGCCCCATGGCTCCCGCCTCTGTTGAAGATAATGTCAAGATTATTGGGAGAATAGCGTCTCATTTGACGTCTGGAGGAGAATATATATATATATATATATATATATATATATATATATATATATATATATATATATATACATATATATATATACACACATATATATATTTCCAATAGGTGCCCATGGTCGGGGGAAGAAGGGGGGGGATTTAAGAAAAAAAAGAATGACATAAGCTTCAGGACCTCTGTATAAACAAATCTTTTCATATTCATAAATTTTCTGAGTTATTAGGAGACGATGCGATGTAGCAGCGGCATTCTTGCACGAAAGTTATATTGAAACCTGTGATGAACAGTTATATTGAAACCTCTGATGAACAGTTATACTGAAACCTGTGATGAACAGTTACACTGAATCCTGTGATGAATAGATATATTGAAACCTATGATGAACAGTTATACTGAAACCTGTGAGGAGTTATACTGAAACCTGTGATAAACAGTTACATTGAAACCTGTGAGGAACAGTTGTATTGAAACCTATGATGAACAGTTATACTGAAACCTGTGAGGAACATTTATATCGAAACGTGATGAACAGTAATAATGGAAACTGTAAGGAACAGTTATATTGAAACCTGTGATGAGCATTTATACTGAAGTCTATAATGAACAGTTATACTGAAAACTGTGATGAACTGTTATATTGAAACCTATGATGAACAGTTATACTGAAATCTGTGAGGAGCAGTAATATTGAAACTTGCAATGAACAGTTGTATCGAAACTTGTGAGGATCAGTTATACTGAAACCTGAGAGGAACAGTTATATTGAAACCTGTGATGAACAGTTACATTGAAACCTGTGAGGAGCAGTTATATTGAAACCTATGATGAACAGTTAAACTGAAACCTGTGAGGAGCAGTTATATCGAAACTTGTGATGAACAGTAATAATGGAAACTGTAAGGAACAGTTATATTGAAACATGTGATGAACATTTATATTGAAGTCTGTAATGAACAGTTATACTGAAAACTGTGATGAACTGTTATACTGAAACCTCTGATAAACAGTTTATCGAAACTTGTGATGAATAGGTATATTGTAACTTATGAGGAACGGTTATATTTAAACCTCTGATGGACAGTTATATCGAAACCTGTGATGAACAGTTATATTGAAACCTGAGAGGAACAGCTATACTGAAACCTCTGCTGAACAGTTATACTGGAACCTGTGAGGAACAACTATATCTAGACCTGTGATGAACAGGTGTATTGTAACCTATGAGGAACAGTTATCTTGAAACCTTGGATGAACAAATATATTGAAACCTGTGATGAACAGTTATATCGAAAGCTGTGATGAACAGTTATACCGAAACCTGCGATGAACACAGTCAATTTAGACGATGGGGGAAAAAGTCATGCTAAACACAGCTCTTTCATCAGTGACGCACGGATATTGTGCAAATCATTTGGGGATGTGGGATTGGCGTAATTAAGACCAAATTGATCTAATTTTGGAGCAATCATTGTCTGAACATAGCACGAGCGTAATTATCATTTATGAATCGTAGGTTTAATCTAAGCTCATTACAAGGAACTTAGCTCTGGTTATTAGGAATCAAGCTTGATTAACAAGGCACATATATGTGAGTAATCAGACTTTCCGCTTGGGGTCTTATTATGTCTGATTTTCAACACGAGTAGCACAGACGCGAGACAGTTAAGAGACGGACAGAGAGTCAGACAACTCAACAAACACTAACACTACTCACCTTACACACACACACACACACACACACACACACTCTCCCTCTCTCTCTCTCTCTCTCTCTCTCTCTCTCTGGGGGCTTTTTCAGGCATCGAGTCCCAAAGGAAAAGAGGTTTGGCTGGAGAGAAATTAAAAAAGTAGGGGAAGGACCGTGAGCAGGGAGAGAGGACCCAGTAATATTAGTGGCCAGGGAACTTTTGTCTTTCCGTGCGCTGGAGTCAAAAGGAGATATGGTGAGATAAGAGAGAGCCTTTTAAGGTTAAGGGTTTTTAGGTATGTCAGAATATGCTTGGATAGAAAGGAGTATGCATGGCTTTGTTAGAGCTGGCTAGTCAACCCTTGAGTATGTTGAGGTATGCTTATATGCAAGATACATCGTTAAGAGTATGTTGCAGGAAATTAGTGTCATATGGTATATATGTTGGGGGTATAGTAGAGTATATTAGTGTATATAGGGTATGGAGAAGTGTGCTGTGATATTTTGGAGTATACTCGGATATGTTATGACATAAATAAGCTATATTTCCTTAAGCATTATTGAGCATGAGGCCCGATGGTGAACAATAGAATTATCAGGTATACGATATATCTTACAATCCTCATTCCCCTGTACCCATGTTTTCCTTTGTATCTACGTCTGTAGCGTCTTCTTATATGATTTATTCGTTATCATTCTTAATTTTCTTTATCACGGTTCTTTAATCACCAATTTCTTTATATTCTGACTTTCTCCATCTTTATTTCCTCTCAATATCTCTATCTTTTTGCTTCCCTTTCATCACTAGTTTCTGGATTATCTCTTTATCATCATCTCCCCTGAGCCCCTTTATGCTCGTCATTTTCTCATAATTTTCGCTAAGAAAGAGAGAGAGAAAAAAAGGTTCATCATTGTTCGCTTTATGTCTTCCTAAGCCTCTAATTTCTCCCTTTCATAAATTTCTTTTCCTTTTTGCTGCCTGCAGGAAGCACGAATAGTCCTCTTTTGCTTTCACATGTGGCTGGAGATTGCATGTGCCAGGGAACACTCACTTCAGGAAGTGGTTCAATATTCTCTCTATACCTGTGAGCTCTAAATGCTTTCCTTGATGACAGATCAGTGGCAGTACCTTTGACTGACTAGCGACTGATAGCTCGGGATTGAGACCTGGGAAACTTTTGCGCTTCATAACTTTTTCTTGTTCTCTGCACTTCATAGAACCCTTGAACAAAACCGTCTCAATTCCTCAATTTACAAAACCCATCCCTCTAATTAATCAAGAATAAAGGAAATATTCTTATTTCTATCTTCAATCTCTCTCTTATATATATATATATATATATATATATATATATATATATATATATATATTATCCCTGGGGATAGGGGAGAAAGAAT
>JAYMFT010149657.1:6076-26697 GCA_038088735.1 Panulirus argus
CTCTCGTCTCTATGTTACGTGTGGTGTACCACTCTCGTCTCTATGCTACGTGTGGTGTACCACTCTCGTCTCTATGTTACGTGCGGTGTACCACTCTTTTCTCTGATATTTACGGTGTACCACTCTTGCTTCTACGATAATTGCGCTGTACCACTAGTCTCTCATGTTACACGCAGAGCACCACTCTTGTCTCTGTGTAACTTGCAGTGTTAACCACCACAGAATGCCTACGCGTTACAGAAATCCGGGAGACCTGAACGTCCGTGGGTTCAATAATACTTCCTAGGGAATGTTCCTCGCATTTTCACAATGCAAGAAAGGACTTTCTGCAAGATACAGACAGGCAAAAAAAAGAGGCCTCTGAATTTAACACCTCCAAAGTCGCAAATGTTTTCTGGCTGGTGCTTTTGAGTCCTTTGGTTGCCCCTCTGTTCTTGCCCCAGCACTACGCTCTCGTGTTTCTCGTTATCATCACTATTACCCCCCAGGAACCCCCTTTCTGAAAGGGTCCTGGTGTTACTCCAAGAACATCCTCTGCCACGGGTGGTCGTGCCGCCAGCTGGGGCAAGGGATGGACTCACTTGAAAAAGGAAAAGTTCTTTGACGAGACTGGACTCTTGTTTCGTCAGCTGACGATGATGCAGCAGCCCTTAGGGTGACTTCACACTCGCTATGTCACCTCAGGCAGGCAGGCAGGCTGGCGGTGTCCGCTAAACACCCCATGTGTCTGATCTCTTAAGCTATCGTAAAACACACACACGAAAAGACGACCCCTCTTGCCTCGCCTCCCACACACACATAGAGTATGATCTGCCACTGTCTGTATACCTTTATAAATGTGGGTAACACACATATGAGCCTGACATAATCAACGCGCCACCAGGAAAGAACGTGAGAAAGGAAGGTCTGACCCTGAGCTCAAGACCTCGTTTAGGGGAGGACATTACACGTGACGCCATCTATACGTCATCTCTGGAGAAGCCAAGGCGACATCCGGATGCGTGAAGAAGAACCCCTTCATGACACCGTCTCGTCCCTCCCTTCGCGAGTTAGCGTCGAGACCAGACGACCTGCATCAGTCAAGGAGGGGGAAAAAAGAAATCCTAACTCGGCTCCTCCTCCTCCTCGTCCTCCTTCCCCTCTTCTTCTACTTTTAGAAGAATGACGATACGGGAGCGGACGGGGCATTTCCAGCTCTAAACCGCCCTGCCCCGCCCCGCCTCACCTCACACGGTGCTCCCCCGCCCGCCGTCCACCGTAGTGTGGCGCGCCTTCTATGACACGCAGGAGACACGCGGGTAGCATTCTCTCTCTCAATCCTGAGGAATACAAGTTAATCATAACGAAGGAAAACGGTAGTAGAAGGTCATCATGACATTCCTTGTAGTACATATCTGAGAGAATGGGATATGGCCTAAGGCAGCTCTGTGACTCAACCTAGCCTTCAAATCTGGTGTGCTAAACCCGCTAGAGTTGAGGGATTGGAACCGGTGGTGTGAAACGGAAGAGCGGCTCTGAGTTTGACCCGAGAGGCGGAGGCGAGGCGGAGGCAAGGCGAGGCGAGGCAAGTTACCCGAATCAAAACAGCAAAAAGTGTGGGAATGTTTTCCACACAGAAAGTCGACATACGCCGTCACAATCTCACACACACAACTGCTCCTGATTAGGAGACTCGAACGGGCAACTAACTGTCTCACGGGTAGCAGTGGAACACATGAACAAGCGAGTCACATGAACGAGTGGAGCACAAGAAGCAGAACATATGAAATGAACAACAACTGAAATTCATGAACAACTAGAACACGGAAAGTGAAACATATGAACAAGTTGGAACATAACTATAACAAATGAAAGACAAACACATGAAGAGCTAAAATACATGAACAACAGGAACATATGAACAAATGAAACCTAACTAAAACACATTAATAACCGGAACACATGAACAATTGCAACACGCGCACTTAAACATCTGAACAACTGGAACTTATGAACAAATGGTCACCATGAACATCTGGAACCGATGAATGACAGGAACATATGAACACCTGGAACCCACCAGCAAGCGGAACACATGAACATATGGAACCCTTGAACGACTAGAACACATGAACTTACACACATTTGAGGTACACGAGCAAAAATGACAGGAGAACCCAACACGGTAGCCAGAGATGTTTCCAGAGTTTCAGAAGAAGGTGATGTCGATGGACGATCGCCTCCCTCCAACACGGCATCGTAGACAGTGACACACACACACACACACCTGGCCAGCCATACAACTATACCACACACGACTCGCAGCATCATGGGTCATATGTATATGCAGCCAGAGCGTATATGGTCACAGGCGCATCCCAGACACCTGAGAAAGGGGTTTCATTTCGACTGGTTGGTTCCAGATTGACCTTAATGATCCAGGGAGTCGACAGGCTTAAAGCCCCAATAACTAGCCAGCCAGCGACTCTGATACAGCCGTGTGTGGTGCTCCATCTGCCCCCTACGATAGAAAACGTGAATCTAGTGTCCCGAACTGTGTAACTCGTATTTAACTTGCTTACGGGATGCATGATACGTAAGTGGGTCAAACGACGTGCGTAATGTTTAGTAAACTGATTGCGAAACCGTTTTCGCTCATCCTTCTGAAATAGAAAAATAAATAATAATAATTCCAGAGTCGTAGAGAAAACGTTTCTACAAAGTGGACAACTAAGAATCCTGTTCACGATTCTCGGGCGCGCTTTGGTCACACAGTCTGGATCGATTTACGGGTGATCGTAACATGTCCTGATGTTTACTTGTTTACAAATGACCGAGGACCAGTTTCTATAAAAGACTTCTGGTTTTATCCAGGACCTCCTCTTTCCAGAGGCTCTCGAAGCCCAAGGCCGCTCTACTGCCAGTAGCAGGGAAATGTGTACACTCCTTTGGAGTGAGAAGCTCTTTGATGAGACTGGACTCCCAATGATTCATCCTCGCTAAAGTTGACTCATTCACTCGTGTTTAACCTCATGCAGGCGGAGGCGGATAACACACACACACACACACACACACACACACACACACACACACACACACATATATATATATATATATATATGTTTGTGTGTTTGTGTATTGCTTCTCAAGTTCAGAGCTCTGAGAAGGCCGAGTGAGAGGTCATTAATCCCATGATAGACAATAGAATTCCCTAGGGAAAATCGATAGATAAAAGACTTCCCTTTAGGGATCGATATATATAGTCTACCATCACTACTATAGGAATGTTCCAACGTTCCGGCTTCCATTATCTTTATCAAATTAAAGAACATACTTATCATTAATAAATGTACAATCTATGTAATTATCTCTCTCACTTAAGGGACTTAATTACATTCGTGGCCTGATCAGTATCACAGCTGTTAACTGTAATGCTTTTATATTACTTCTATTTTAAGGGAATGCTAAAAAAAAAGATATGTAATCATTGTCCACAGGCGCGTGCGTGCGTGCGTACGTGTGTGTGTGTGTGTATGTGTGCGTTACACGGAGAGTTTTACATTCGTGTTGCCCCGTCTCTTAACCGTGTATACATGAACCACGTCTTCTGTGTACACATACACACATCCACAAACCCAGCCTGAACAACGTATCCAATTATCGAACCAGCCTTGGAGTGGGAGGATGAAGACCTGGGATTGGCTGTGGGCCGACTGCCGCGACCAGGATTCGAAACCGGGCCGGCAAGTCCGTGAATCATGGTCTGCAACGCTGATCATTGCATCAGAGAAACCCGCGTGTGTGTGTGTCTGTGTGTGTGGTAGGTACAGATGGACTCGTTACACTGCTACTTGCAAGTCCGCCACTGAAGTGTGACTCGCGTCGTGTTCAGTGAACCAATATTTCCGGGAATCCCAGTAGTTTGCTATACTCTTGTGTGTGTGTGTGTGTGTGTGTGTGTTAATTACCTATATGCTATGTAGGAGGAGCAATGAGTGAGGAAGGAGCCCTACACTCGTAAGGCCCCATCGCTTCAACATTCTACCGTATAACTTTATCATTATCAGCACGGTATCCATATCACATTCACAACTTCGTCAGCCACTCCATCCACCGTCTTGATACTGTCGACACACTTCCTTAAACCCTTTCTAACAAGGTTCTTGATTAATGTCTTGTTACGCTCTCTGGTTGTATGTCAGTACCTAAGCATGTCCATGCATTTGGTGGCTATAACCAGTAGAGGGTCAATGCCCTTTGCATTCAAGAGGCTATAACCAGCTGAGGGTTATTTATGTCGGATTCGCCAACATCCACCAACATGCGAAATATCAGTTTGCGTACGTAAGTTTCGTTGTGAGGCTCTGTGAATGCCGACAAAATTGGAGACACACAGTTTGACCCGTCGACTAGAATTTAAGGGTTGTGGTACAAAAAGAGAACATACAAGTCAACGAGGAATGGTTTTTAACGGGTCATGTCTCAAGACCACGAGATGATTATACGCCACGAAGAAAACAGAGACGGCAAATGATCCAAGAAGTTTAAGAAAGAAAGGCAAACGAAAGAAAAAATAGTAAGATAAAAATACCTATGGATTAGGCTCTGGAACATCCAAACACATCCCATACGACTGAAAGTCTGGAAGTACGAACCTGATGATACGACTCGAAACGTATACGAGTGGTGAAGGACATGTATGAAAAGCTGTAGTAGGTACGTCAAATAACAAAGATTATTATAGGTCGTCGGAGAGACGCACACAAAAAAATAAAACGACACCTCAACACTCTGGAGAGCAACGATACCAGACAAGCTCCAAAAGGACTCACGGACGACCTAGAACCATTTCAGGCACAAAGGAAGTGACGGTGCCTCGCCCCTGCGTACTCAGGACCTAACCCATTACCGGAAAGGTTTAGAAAATCAGCTGATGACGAGGATGGACACCAAGGGCGTGGAAGAGGGAGAGCAGATGTTGTGCCCATCTTTAAGATAGGTGATTGGGAAAACACCCAAAGATATACGTGGGGCCTGGTTGTGGAGAGGGAGCTGTGGTTTCGGTGCATTACACATGACAGCTCGAGAATGGATGTGAGCGGATGTGGCCCCTCTCCTCGTCTGTTCCTGGCGGTACCTCGCTAACACGGGAAACGGCGATCAAGCATGAAATATATATATATATATATATATATATATATATATATATATATATATATATATACAGGTCAAGGGAATGCATAAATACAACTTGTATTATTCTAGATGAATTCCGTGAAGGAGGACGATACAGCCCAATACTTTACACCTAATCAAATAAAGCGTACAAGAGACTTAGTGCGATTCAGAATAAAATCAAAGAAATAATAAAGGAAATAGAGTAAAGTCAATAAGGCATCAGCTTACAAGGGCACCTAAAGAAACCCCAGAGGTGGTCTGATACACGGCTGACGAAATCCAACCCGTTCAAGCGTAAGAGAATGAGGATTGTGCACAGCGAAAGAAGACCTCAATATCAACATTGTCCAAAGGAAAATACAAAGCAGGAGTCTGTGTGTGAGATGGAGCGTCTTGTGGGGTCGACATCGTCCCCATAACCTGTCACAGGCCAGGGTCACTCGCTAAGAGAACGGGGCGCACATATCACAATTCCAATGGAGTTCATGGATGAGGAAATATTAAGCAAGATGTTCACAACTGTTCAGCAAGCTGTTCTAGACCAAAAGTAGAGTATCCTTCGTCTACAGAAGTACAAACGAGCTAACAGAGAAAGTCCAGAAGAAGGCAACAAAGTTGGTACCATGGAATTGAAGGCAGTTGAGTTACTGGGAAAGGATGGGGGCATTCAATTTGTCCACAACAGACAAAAGAAGAGGAAGTGGTGACCTGATCACAACCTTTAAGATTTTAAACAAGTCTGGTGATGTCAACAGTGAACAGCTTTTTGATAGATGAAAGATTCGAAAAAAGAAAAAAAAAAAGCTCATAATGTGTAACCAAGCAACAAAACGATTTAGAGAAGATGTAGAGAAGTACTTGAAAGGCTTCAGTGTAGCGGATGAGTGCAACAAACTGAATAATGAAGTTGTAAACGTATTTGGACAGCAAAGAAAAATTAAAAAAGTCGTATGATAAAACAGGACGTTCAAGAGATTGGGCCCTACGCATGTAGAACTTCCTCCCCTTGGAGGAAAGTAGGCAATTACAAACACAATCACACACACATATACGTCTATACATATAATGTGTTTATAAAAGGAGAGTAAGTCTCCGTATTAAGCGTGAATGTGTGCATGTGTGATCGGTTTGGTGCATGTGGCAACCGGGTCGTGGTGTTGACTAAGCATATCCTACGTCCGCTTCCTAGCAACACACACACACACACACACACACACACACACACACACACACACACACACACACACAAACATACACAAACATACACACAAGGCTGATAAAAGCCTCGCCTCATCAAATGTCAGAGGAAGAAAGAAAAAGTTAAGAGAGTGCAGGCTTCCAAAATAACTTAGCTGTAGCATTAGGAACTAGCTCCGGTTCCAGTTTTTGTCGGAGTGGATTAGTCTCTCTCTCTTATAGTCATTACGAACCTCCGTTTCCAGATCCACCGGAGTGGATTGGTCCCTCTACGTTCCGAAGTCCACCAGAATGGATCACTCTCACCATCGCGGTTTAGTCGCTAGCTTCGTTTCCACTTCCACAGCAAGTGAATCTGGCACCTATAAAGGTAGAATGAGAACCTCCACACTTATAAAAGCGAGTTTTACTCTTTTAATCACTCATTCATCCCAGACGCTTTAAATTTCAAAATAATTCCTGCATCATCTTACATATATGAAACGTCTCGAGCCGTTGATCGAATTCTATTATGGCTTTTAATTAATCCCTTCCGCAGGCCACTCCTCCTCCTCGTTGTCCTTAGCATTTCAGCTGAACGTCTTCTTGATCAGTCTATCATCTGCCGTACGTACCTCAAAGACCATCCACGGCAAGCCCTTCTAATGACGTCTACACACCACATATCCTCCTCACATGTTCATTCTACATCCATCCTTCAAATTCCAACTGTGGAGTGCAGGATATCCAACTCCAATGCTCCTATTTCCTTTATCCATCATGACTCAAGAGTAAACTTTGGGTTTTATCCACACGTCAGAGGTGGGGCAGCTACTCCCTCAGCCAAGCCTCTCGCACACCTAAATATAAATAAAATACTACTGCACCTCCACACAGAACCATCATTATGGCGTTTCAGTGACTGATGGACACTACTGAGATAGTAAATATTTAGACACAGAAAATTCTGCCAGCCGTTGTTACACGACGACCTTGGTTCGAGCTGAAGCGGTGGCACAGAAAACGCTTAAAAAAAAAAAATAAAAAAAACACTCCGGCCGGGGTGGGAAAATGAGCTTCTTGCATTGTGCGTTTCAGAGGGTTTTCTTGAAGGTCCGGCAGGGTTGCAGGACACAGGAAAGGAAAGGGCCTGTACGGTGCAGTGGAGGGCCTGTACGGTGCAGTGGAGGGCCTGTACGGTGCAGTGGAGGGCCTGTACGGTGCAGTGGAGGGCCTGTAACGGTGCAGTGGAGGGTGTAGCCATGTGTCCCGTGTTACTATAGTGTTGTGTGTCGTTATGGTATGAAACTGTACTGCACACGAAACACATCACAGCAGCTCAACACTAGCACCCGGGGAGCACGTAAAAAGAAACACATGTATCACATGAAGAACACCAGAGAGAGAGAGAGAGAGAGAGAGAGAGAGAAGAGAGGGGGGGGGGACAGACAAGAGAGAGAGAGAGAGAGGACATCTAGAGGAGCCCTTACAGCTTGAGAAGCATCGGAGCGGAAGAACACGACATCCTCTTGCTTGAGACAGCTTAGAATAAAGGCAGAACACAAGCTCTTCCAGTCTGCAACAGCTTAAGGAACGGGGGAATACCAAGGCCTTCAAGCTTGGAACAGCAGCAAAGTTTCGACATCTGGAGAAGAGTTCTCTCTCTCTCTCTCTCTCTCTCTGGTCGGCAGCCACTACCGACCAGTGAGGTATATTGCCGCTACTACCCACATCGGTAACAGGAGGCTTAGTTACGGTGGCGCAGCGAGACAGCGACTTCAGTGGCTGTTAAGTTTCACTTATTTATAGACCCAGGCAGCAGTCTTTTCATTTGGCCTCACCCCCACGGGCGCTGCTGGCATTCACCCCACAAACATACAGTACAATCTCTCCACCTCACACACACACAGACACACATAACACTTGACAACACTTAAACCACACGACTCGTTCTTCGTAAACCGGCTTCATGGCGTAGACTGTGAAGAACACTTCTTCGAGAGATGTTGGGGGAGAACAAGCCAGAGGACATAACACGAATCTAAGCGAGAAACTTGTCGGAGAAAATGTAAAAAACAAAACAAAAAAAAAAGTACTTTTAAAAGTACTTTTAAAGTATACGAGTGGTGGATGGACAGAATAAACTAAGTTACAAGAAAGTGAACGCCGACAGTAGACGGTAGTTTTAAAGGTTGTGACTGTAGATAAAGTTCAAGAGATGAGGCCCCATGAGTGTGAAACTCCCTCCCGTACACTAAAAGCAGGTAAACACACACACACACACTCCACGACCAGCACCATGGGACGTGTGAATCGTCTGTGGTCTCCGGTCATACGCTGTTACATAATGCTACTTGTTCCGCTTCCCGGAACTTGTTACCTGGCGACGCCCTGGTCAACTCCGCCACCAGCCATTTGTTTCGCCAAGTGATGATATTGGAATCAACACGCAGTTTTTCCTTTAATAGCCGGGGTAATCAGCATGATAACTACTGTTATATATATGTGTGTGTGTGTGTGTGTGTGTGTGTATTTGTGTGTGTGCGTGATCGCGTATGTAGACACAATCTGGTGTACGAACAGATGCAGATACAACCACAGGAGAAATATGAGAGTATGACAGCGAGATCTTTTCTCTATCACACCTTCAGGAAACCTGACAGAAGTTAAGGCAAGGCAGCAAGTCACATAACAAACGAGAAACTCAGGGCCAGTGTTGGGGGTAAACCAAGCACGATCTGACGAGTCGACTCGCTATTTTACCATCTCTGAAAACCCACCTGATGTTCCATCACTCTTATCAATCTATATTTGTTCTGGATCGTTAAAAATTTATCGGGGGGGATTATGTACTATCAATAGCACAGCGCTCCTGACGCGCGTGCGTGTGTGTGCGTGCGTGCACACCTAAATCAAATGCTGCGTGTGTGATTGCGATGGAGGTGTGCAAGCAGCACGATCGTGTTCAGTCCGCATTAATGGACATGAGACATCATTTTTCGTTTTCTCTTTACGCTGGAGGCTCCAGTCACGGATAAAAGTCCACATCGAGGCCGGGCCTTAACTGAAATAAAGACAGGTTAATGAAAGGATAAAAGAGACAGGGGGAAAGTATTTACGAATTCTGGAGGAAGTCTTATAAAATGTGCCAGGTCACAGTAACTGGGCAAGACTTGAGAAGGTACAGAGTTCCAAAGCTTCGACGTGTAGGGAAAGAAATAGTTATCAAAACGGCCCACCTTTAGTTGCCAACTGTTACACAATAATAAGTAACGCAGCAGCTCGCTGAGCATTGCGTGGTCTAGCCAATGGTGGGGGCACACAAGCGGCGTAGGGCAAGGGGATCAAGTTTGGAAGTTAGCCTGGGACAGTTTATAAGTCTTACCGCTTTCGACTCAACTCTGTCAAGTAGGCAGACAGAGCTAGGACCATCCCATATGTGAGAGCAGTACTCCATATAAGGATGAATCAATCCTTTTCATAAACGGAGCAACTATTCGGAAGAAAATAAAGTTCGACATCCGAACAGGACTCCCAGTTCGTTAGAGGCAGAGTTAGCTATTTCGGTAATCCTGGGTTTCCACGATAGAGTGAAAGTTGGAATCAATCTCTTCTGCTATCTCCTCACACAAGCCTCTTTCCACAGCTCGCTCACTTGCACCAATCTCTCCCTATCTCCATCATTTCCTCTTTTCCGAAAGCCTCTAAAGATTCACCCTCGCCTCCACTAAACAATGATAAGACACCCTACCAGCTGTCCTTCTCAGCACGCCCACTGACGAAGTGCAGCTGTTGGTGGGTCAGCCACCGACAAGTGGTGGGGTCACCCACGATTTATTCAAAGTACTGATCTGTCCATGTATGGAGTGGTGCTCCCACATCTGCGAAGGTTCTTGTACTACATACTATGTGGACAGATTTGATTTTAAAACGGTCGGATTTACCAATTCTCACTTTCAAACCTCACAACATGATTCAATCACTTTTCCTATGCCGCATTGTTCATACTTTCTCCGTCTTCTGTAGGGGTTACTCTGGCTTCTGCTCCGAGAGTTGGCTGCATGTGTGCCCCCACAACATTAGTTAAACAACGAGATACTCTGCAAGCTTTTGCGTCAAATAATTACTATGTGCCTGTTGGCAACTTAAGGACGGGGCGTTCTCGTATCTGCCTCTTTCCTTACACCTCCAAGCTTTGGAACTCTACCCTTTCATGTCTTTCCTAACAACTATGTCCCGGCCCTTTTCATATAGCAAGTTTTCCACTCCCTCTAAAATCCTTAAATCTTTTATATTCCTCTCTTATCATCCCTCTTAGTATTTCAATGTGGACTTTTGATGTGACGGGTGCCTCAAATATAAAAAAAAGTGTGTTTACACAGTACATATATACAAGGTTAAGAGACGGGGCAACACGAACGGAAAACTCCCTCCCCGCAACACAGAAATAGTATTCACTCACACACACACACACACACACACATAGTTCTAGAGATGAGGCCCCTCGACCGTCGACCTCCCTCCCTATACTGTACAAACAGATAATCACATATTAGTATTTACATATGATAACAGTATAAATTTCTAAGAGGCAATAACGACGCTAAATACTTATCAGTTTCTCGATACCAGAAATCATGATCTCCCTCTACCCAGACCCCATCTTGACCAAGCAGTGCCGAGATGAGCACCGTATTACAGGATGTATATAAACTCTCTAGAAGACATATAGAGGAGAACAACAAAAATCATACCTGAGAGTCTTCTTTCCCTTGTCGAGGCACTAAGGAAATTCAAGTTTCCATTCCTTAGGAAGACCATGAGTATGGGGATGATAAGACCGAAGTATACAAGTGGATGAGAGGGCTAAGCAAAAACAGGCATCAGTAAAATATTTCAGTATCCACTTTGGATTGAAGTCGCAGAAATGGTTCTAAGACTTCATATAATCACATTACAATACGGAAAGAAAAAAAAAAGGAAAACATCGGTTTGGAGAAGAGTCGCTGACGAGTGGGGTCAGCTGCTAACAGCCAGCGCGAAAAGCTAAAGAAAGTTTCAAGTAGAGACTGGATGTCTGCATGAGCGAAAACGGGAACAGGAACTGCCTCGCAAGGGGGCCAACAGGCCTAGCACTTTCTAACCATCCTGTTGTCCTTCATAAGCGGAGAGACAGACGAAAAATAAATGGAAGCGAGGCGAGGCCTTAAAAGTGTACGGAGAGACGTGAGAAAGCATTTCTTCGGCAAGAAGAAAGTCGAGAGAGAACCCGTGGGGAAAAATACTTTGAGAAGGAGAAACATTTGTGGGGTCCTGATAAACATTTAATTTCTTTATCTTCTTTCTCTTACCCGATATTGTTTTGACTGGGGCGTGTTGTACGTCCGTGTCGTGTCGCTCACCATAAACAAACGAACAAAAAGTGAACGCGGCTTCTATTGGAAAATTCAAGGAGAAATATGACATTACCAGAGGCACAACCGATGGGGCCCCGGGAGTTTTGCTCCCTTCCCGCCGCAAAAACACGCAGACGCGCACGCACAAAACCCCCTCGCCGTCATCAGCGACGGTTGTGGCGAGGCCCCGCCGTATCACAATGATATTCGCACACTAGTGTAGCCTTTCACCCAAGCATAACATAACAACCTGCGATACTGCAATACCGCTTGCTCCTTTCGTACTCCATCTTCTGGCATTACTGTTAAAAAGCGTAGAACTAAAAATCATCAAAAATATCAATTCTCTCTATATTTCAATTAGGGGCCCGACCTTGATGTGGACTTTTGTCCGTGACTGGAGCCTTCAACATAAAAAAAAAAAAAATACCGTGCAAGAATAACAAAGCACTAAATTATAAAATTACATGATATGAAATAATCACACAAACAAATTTCAAAATGAATCTAAAAATAAAGATTTACAAAAATCACAAGAAGATCAGAGCTGTTCATATCTTCCCAACACGAATGTAATTACGACGCAGGTCTTTCAGCCAGAGCAGTACATTGGTAACCCGAGAAGACAGTGGAACACAATACCAGGCACTAATCACCCTAGAATGCGTAATACAATTCTCGTGTCCTTTGACAAGCTGAGCCGCATCAGTCGCCTGTTGTTTTACCCCCAACAAGTAAAGTCAACGCATTTTAACTAAACCGTGAGGAACAAGAAGAATTAGAAAAAGGAAGAGGAAGAATAGGAGAGGCGGCGGTGGCGGTGGGAGAGGAGGAGGAGGAGGAGGAGGAGGCTATTGATGAGGCTTATTCACTCACAGCTTCTGACCTCTCCGGGTCAGGAGTTACAAATGTTAATAAAAGCATTTAGTGACCTTCTAACACTACAGGCGTCCTCAATGTATAAAAATGTACCAATCAGAGGAAATGCAAAGTTTTTTTTTTTTTTTTGAATCTTTGCCGATAAATTCCTTCTCAGAAAAAAATAAAAATACGAAAAATATTCGAGTGTTTTTGGCTTCACTGCATCTTTACCAACAAACACGGAACGATCAAGCCCCCGGAACGTAGCTGTCAATGTCAGCCTGAGTAAAAAATAAATAAATAGTAAATAAGAATTCATACCGAAACAATTGTATCACAGGGCGGAACCACATGACGCCACTTACACCTACATCACGTGATACTTATGTCACAGGGAACTCTGGTGATGAGTACACGCACTTTTTTTTTTGTACTGTGTGGTTTAAAGAGGAAAAGAAGCGAGTTCATGGGGTCTGAACAGCAACACGTATGCTAGAAATTCACAAAAATGTAGGGAAACTAAAATATTGAAATCTAGTCATACGCATAAACAAGAACAATTGAAAAACATGTTTACGTTAACACACACACACACAAGCATATATATTTACACTCACCCACACACGTTTAAGAGATGAGGCCCTCACCGTACAGTGCAAACAGGTAATCACATATAGGTAATTATACACACACACACACATACAAGAAGGTAAACTTATTCTGATACATGGCGGACGAAATTCAACCCGAGTAAATTTAATGTAACGAGGGTGGGTTTGAATATTACCAAGCACGGATCCGAGGTGCGTGAGGTACTGGGCAGTAATCTAAACTCTTCCCTAACTTATCGCCAGAGCTCTATAATTAGGCGAACAGTAAAGGAGACGATCGTCAGCTCGCAAATATTAGAATACCATTCGTGTATACGGATAAAGGTAATACTCCGCGAGCTGTTTGGAAAATACATTGGGCTAATAACTAGAGTACGCGATGTAAGTTTGGTCGCCTAGAGAGACGGTGCAGGGAAGAACAACAAAGACGACTGAAACCAGCATGAAATAACAGAGTTACTGGGAAAAGCTGAGGCAAGAGGCCTTCCTTACATGTGCCCATCATGGAAGAAAAGGAAGATGACCCGGTCACAACCATTAAATTTCCAACAAATTGATGACATAGTAGACAGTTCTTCGAAAGATGTTAGGATAAAAAAATAAATAAAAAAATCTGAGGAAAAATACCAAAAAAGTTATAAAAATGTTATAAAATACTTTCATAATATACGACGGGCAGATGATTGAGACCAAGTGAATGACAGAACAGCAATAGCATACGAGTACAAAAAAGCTTTTTTAATACGAGAATGTGTAATTACAAGAGATGAGGACCCACGAACGTACAACTCCTTCCCCGTATAGTACAGACACCGGAAAAAAACTATGTCGTAACACACAACCCATTTTTACACCATTCGTGCATAAATAACCACAACCGTCCACGAGCCTCTGCAATACGAGCAAAAAGTCCCTTCGGTATTAATACATAACCTTATGACATTCAGCTTGGGGTCAGGGGGTCGGCACACACGTGGCCTTCACGACGCTGGACTAGGCTTTAATAACTACCGTCCAAATACCAACTTCACAATACCACTAGAGGCTGCAGTGTAACAATCTAACACTGTCTACTGCTAGTCTGAAACAACTCCATGCATATTACTTCTTAAAAAAAAAAACATAAAGACATTACAGTCCACGACACGTTCATTCATACAAACACGGTGTTGTTGTCAATACACCAGTCAATAACTCATCCAACACATACGTAAGCTTTAAGATCGCACAACCCACTCATGGTTACACCACATCTCTTTATGCACACTTCAGTATTCCTGTATTACTTTTAACATAATATCTGGATAACTGATGATCCCCCTCACCGCCACCGCCACAACGTTCTCCTTGGCTAGAACAGAATATATTTAGTTAAGCACAACGCTAGACTAGAATACATTTAGTTTAAGTAGAGCCAGATCTTACCTAACAGGAAAAAAAGAAAAACATTAGAGGCAGGGTTGAATGTATCTTCGTGTGATCCAAACATCTATTCATACACACGTTAGTATTCCATACACACATCTGACAAAACGGCACACGTACATTGAAGTCGCGAGGAGAAACCACGATCCTGAACACGACAAGTACCAACTCCGTTCTGCACCAGACATCTTTCTCTGACTACTTTACTGATAGTAATATCCTTGGAGATATCTTGACATTCTACAAAATCTGTCATGCCCGAAGCCATATACATCTGATGAAATCATGCCCAGTGCAAACCACACTCAGTAACCACATGTCCTACATAAAAGGTACACTGACGTTGTTAGTTTTACTATCAGTGTAAACAGCTGTGCTAGTACTTCTTAACGTTTTAATGAAGCGGTACATTTTCGCGTATGCTTGATCCTCGCGGCGAACTTGAAGCAAATCTTACCAGTATTCAATTCACTCAATTCTAATCTCACATTCTCCAAATGAAGAGAAGGAAACCGAAAATCTTTCTGCGCATAGTAAAAAAAATGTAATACCTTTATAATCACATGAATACTTAAGTGAAAAACTATACATCATAGATCGTACGCGTAATAATTTTCAAACTTTACTAAAAACGTCTTGACTTTCCATGGTCAAGAAGAAAAAATGTGAAGAGATGGAGGTATAACGTCGGCTGCGATTGTGCCAACGAACGAATACTTGACTTTTTTCTTACCGTTTCCATCGTCTCACAGTTAACAGTACTTCCTTATCACATCGCCACAGTCATAAAATATGTTTTCATAAAGCAAATATTGCAGCTGCTTGATAAGGCAGCGAGATATCTGTTTTATTTCTCTAATCAGGAAAGTACCACGACAGTACGCTGGGGGACATGGTCGAGGCCCACTGGTTACGAATTATTGCACTGCACTATCTGCATACTGCAACTGTATATACATACCGACTGATACTCAGCGCTTATGTAACTTTTTATGTCATTATTGTCATTCCCAAGTTCTGCAACTTTTACACTGTGGTACACTGTAAATCTTATGTGACGTTCGCATTTCCCATTATGAAGTGTGTAATGTGTCTTTGTCCTTTTGTATTACTGTCGACAACTGACACTAAACTGCCTATCCACGTGTCCTGTTCCAAATAAACATTGATAGTGTAATTTGTGTATTTACGGTAATTGCAAAATTTTGTAATTTACGGTAATTGCAAAATTTTGTAAGTCATATATTGTACATTGTATTCAAAATGAGATGCTCTAAGTGTGTTTTTATGTTCACCAGTTTCCTAATTTCAACACTGCCATTAATACCATTCTGACGGAGCAAGGATCAAAGCTTTGTGTTCCTATTGGGTCCACCAGTCACGCTCCTATACAGATGAACTGTACTCCTGTCTTAATATCAATGCTGACAAGATGCTCTGTACTCGTATGTCTTATAATTGTTTTTGTAGTGCTAATATGCCACTACTGCCAGTCCTCCATTTCTGACGGCACAAGGACAGTAACCCATCTAATATGAAGTACCCTCTGTACGCTGTACACTTGTCTCCACCTTGATGTATACTGTCACTGAAACCCTTTGTATACAACTGACGAGTGTCACTGAAACCCTTTGTATACAACTGACGAGTAAAGATGTTTACATTCAAACTCAATTGGGTAGACGATAAAGTGATTTCGGTTCACTTTGTTTCCCTCGACTTTCTTCAGTTACTTTGTATATTACTTATGAAAGTCTCCCGCAGTTCCAAATCATGATATCGCCTCCATGAATTTATCTAAGGAATTAAGAGAATCAAGAAGAGAAGGAAGACATGCGAGTAGATAGATGATCTTGGTCGCTTTGAGAGTTAAGGGTGTAACTTACTGAGAGAGAGAGAGAGAGAGAGAATAACCCAAAATAACAAGACACCTGCAATATGAGATCATCGGTCCCTTCGAGTTGCCAGCCACGACAGACACCAACACAATGCAATCCCCCCAATAATTTGCAACCTTAAACTCTACTTTTTACGAGTCGTCTTTTCGTAATACAGTTATACCGTCTCATGTGACATATGATCTAGAACTGAAACATTCAACATCCTGACTTAACTACGCGGCGACACTGAAATAGACGCGTTGAAAAAAAAAAAAAAAAAAAGGAGTAGGCGAAACTCTTAACGCTTGCGGAATTTGGGGGGATTCACTCCAACGTCTGGATAAAACTGAGAAAACCAACAACGGTTGACTGAACGACCCTGACTTGAGCCGGGAGAAGGTGAGGGCCAGGGGGAGGGGTCAGCACAGGCCCGTGTCCCCAGCCAGCTGCTAGTCAGGTTGACGTCGCTGCTGACGCAGCGGACATACGTAGCTGCATTAAGATAACGCTCTGTGTTTACACAGACGAGCTATACATACATGAGATGAGGCTCGGACATGTGTACGTACATAAGCACACACACCTAAAAAGTATGGATATACATATACACACAAATGCAGACATATGTACACATACGGACATGCATATAAAACCGTTAGAGACATAAATCCAGTGAGGTCGGAGAGAGAAAACTAATCTCTCACTGTTTCACATCACAGACTACGTATCGAGGGCGCTGGAACTATTCGTGGGAGCTGTTGTTTGAGATTAAGTCTCCCTACAACTTAGGAGGTGCGGGCCCTATGCTCTAAGACGGCCCGCCAGTGGTGAGAGACCTAAGCACTGGGCCTTACGGGGTTGGGCTTGTTATCCGACCCAGCTCCCACGAGAGCCAGGCGCCCTCTGTTCGTGGGAGTTAACGCAGACATATACATGGCCTACGGAAAAACAAGGAAACAACAGAGTTGATGGTAAATGGCATGAAAAGCGTTACCTCAGAGCTACAGACAGAGTCGTTATCATCAAGCGTAAAAGCAAAACAAGACCTGATTCATTTTGGAAATCAATAAATGTAAAGAAAATTATATTACTCGTCGAACTGTACGACAAAAACAAAGAGTTACGACAGAAAAAAAAAAGATGTATTCACAGTCAACTCAAGAATTTGTTTGGGAGTCGAGACAAATATATATTTCTTTCTTTTGTTATTTTTTCAACAGTTCCCACTGAATTAGTAGGATCTTTTTTTTTTCGGATTCATTAACAACTTATCTTATTCAATGTACATGAGAACATTAGACTCAAAGAGAGTGGGAAAAGAAGGGAATATTAAAAATTGTAACCGGACAACAGATTACCACAAAAGCTCTGACGGTGAAATAGACCGTTGAACTCGGTAACAGAAAACGAATATAACTTACTAGAGGAGTGCTCGAGCCTCCGACTTACGCTGATCGTATTTCACCCACGTGGAAATTATTACGATTCATAGGATAAGTTTTCTAGGAAGACTATAACGAAATCCCGTCCAAAGTGCACTGTAAATAGGGATAATCTCCACGATCAGAGAAGAACTCTTGAAGATGATCTGTAAACACAACTAAACTATACAAGACTTCAACACTAAATTCAACTAGGCTTGAATAACCGAAAAAGGCTTTATTTAAGGAATCGCAAATCTTAAAAAACAAGCAGATTCGTACAATAATGCACCTGACGCGCTGTCACAAAATGCCTCCATCCACTTCATTTTTTTTTTTCATTTAAAATAAACAATAAAAACACCAAGGCGCGAATTCCCTCACCCCCTCCCAACAAAATCGACATATACCTGACAAAAATAGGCGCTTCGCCAAAACCTTGGCAGAATTGAAGCAGGACATAATTTCAGGGACGGACCACACGATGTGTGTGCCGTAATGCATCCATACAAGTGACGCATTCCTAGGCGTCACTCACTATCCGTGTCAAAGCACTCATGATTTCTTTTTTTTTTTACTTTTTTTTTGCCACATTTTTCATATCCTAAGCGTCACTGCTGTGTCAAAGCACTCAATTTTTTTTTTTTGGGGGGGGAGGAATTTTTTGTCACATTACTGATTCTCGAAGACGAATTTCTCGCTCTAACGGTTAATGTCACCTGATTGGTGACCACGCATGAAACACGGCTTGTCATTTTAGCGGTGTTATGGCATACTCTACACCAGGATCAATACATGTTTATGGCATGCACTCTGCCACGGCTTACTAAGGACTTCAATAAAATACTACTGCTCTCTCAAGATTAGAGGCTTGCTATATATAAGACACCGCGACTCCAAGCACAAGCAAGCTAACCTTTCCACCTGTCATCATGGGGCACAACACTGGCCCTCCCTCTTCTGCGAATCTTACAGTGTTTACCTGTGTAGCAAGGCCTGCCTCCCTCTCCCTCCCACCTACCACCCTCCCTCTCACCTCTCTCTCTCCACTGGCTGTCAAGTTCCCCGGCAGATTACTGTCTCTCTCTCTCTGCCTCACACAATACGTGGGTTGCTGGCATTCAGTCTACGAAAAAAAAAAAACTACACAGCGCAAACCCTTCATCTCACACATGACAACACATAATCTGTAAGATTCATTCTTAACTGAATTTTCCTTCACTCAGCGCTACGCTTTGACCCTGCCGTACGGCAAAAACCTCGCTCTGTCAACTCGTAAAGAAGTACTTTGCATTTCTTCGTTCTTCCATTTTGCATACCAATTTCCCTAGTTTACTTCTTCTCTTGCTCTAACTTCCTCGCCGTATTTTTTTCGATTTTCTTGTCCATCATACTCCCTTAAACTACAGCGCTCCCTATGTCTATCATACTCCCTTAAACTACAACGCTCCCTATGTCTATCATACTCCCTCAAACTACAGCGCTCCCTTTGTTTATCATACTCCCTTAAACCACAGCGCTCCCTCTGCTTAATATATTCCCTTAAACTACAGCGCTCCCTTTGTCTATCTTACTCCCTTAAACTACAGCACTCCCTGTGTCTATCATACTCCCTTAAACTACAGCGCTCCCCAGCACAAACAATAGCTCTCTTACCAGCCAGAGTCCATCACCCTCTCTCATCGTCCTAACCCACACACTCCACCCGTCTCCTCACCAACACCTCTCTCTCCCTACCTCACGCTTCTTCCCCGCTGGTCACACAGCATCTGCAGCACCAGTTCAGTTCTGGTCCCCAAGTTCTACCGAAGAAGAAATCCTTGAACAAAGACACAGAAACAGAAATGAAAGACCGCCAAAGCTGATTCCGTCACTCAGGAGAAAAAAAGTACTGACCTAAAATTTTCTTTAAAGCGAATAGTCCAGTAATACGATTCAGTCATTTTTTAACTCCAGACAAGGGGCAAAACGACCAAAAATAATAGAAGTTAAAGAGATGTAATGCAAATGCGGACAAGATTTTTTTTTCTCCAATATATAACACACTGGAATGAACTACCTTAGCGAACTGTCAATATTTCAAAACACGTCTGAACAATCGCTTTAATGGTATCAATATTACTGCATAAAACGTTCAAGGTCTCTGTGAAGTTTGTTCGAGAAAGAAAAATCATATGCAACTAATTTCAACTTTTTTTCTTTACAGAGTAGCCACCAAAGTCCTTCTCGTGAGTGTCAGGTACTGTAATCACATTAAAAATAGTTTTCCGCTCATTCGTTTCTACAAAAAAAATTCAATGCGTGTAATTTTTTCCCCGTGCGGTGTTCCTTTGCTGCCATTTTCCTGGCAGCAGGCGGTGACGGAAAGTGTGGTAGTGCGGCAGGCGGTTGTGGAAGGTGTGGTACCACAGTGGTGGATGGTGTGGTAGCGACGATGGCGGTGGTGGTGGACTGTGAATGTGATGGCGGTGATGGTGGACGGTGAGTGAGTGAGTGAGTGCGTGCGTGCGTGCGTGTGTGTGTGTGTGTGTGTGTGTTGGCGGCAACGAGTGTGGTGGCAGTTGTGTCAGTATGACGACAGTTTTTGATGTTTCCGGTGAGTGAGGCGGCAGTTTCTGGAGGGTGATGTTCCTGTTAGACCAATATAGTTGGAACCAGCATCAGGATGGTAATGCTCCTGGTAGACTAGTATGA
>JAYMFT010149658.1:0-12647 GCA_038088735.1 Panulirus argus
ATATATATATATATATATATATATATATATATATATATATATATATATATATATATATATATATATATACCTTAACGCCCGTAATTTGCATAAATAACAATATATAGCGAGAAATAGCGATGGAGTTGTGTAACATCAGCGGTTTGACGAAAAGTCGTTAAAACGAATAACTGTGAAACGTGCAGAAAATAAAAGATGAGAAGACAGTAGAAGAGGAGAGAAATGAAATAATAGGTAAATAATCTTAAAGTACAAAGACTGAATAGATAAATACATCAACAGGCAGGTTAATGGACACACACACAAAAAAAAAAAACATAAAGAACGAAAAAAACGATAAAAATCATTAACCATATACGGAAATAATGCCATTGGGAATGCGTAAAAAGTGTAACAAAAATGTAAAGAAACGGCTTGACAGACAGACGGACCGACAGAATGACGGGATTCCACCGTAAGCTGTTGTGGGCGAGAGACAGTGAGTGCGTCTGTTGCGCGACAAGTCTGGCCGCTCCTGTAACACACCCCACTCCCTCCCCTACTCCAACCCCTGCCTCCCCCTACCCCAACCCCTCCCTCCCTCCCCTACCCCTACCCCTCCCTCTCCCCTCCCCTGACAGGACCCGGGAGGTCGACTCCTATTCATCGTAGCCTGATCGAATTTTCACGGGTTAAACGAGCCAATAGAGCGGAACAGAGCGTGTCCAATTGATTTCTGTGGTGAGTTGGGACGTTCGGGATGACAGCGTTGGGGGGGAGGGAGGGAGGGGGGTGTGAGGCGTGGGGTAGGAGATGGAGTAGGGAGGGTAAGTGAGAGATGTTGAGGGAGAGGAGTGAGAGGTACAAAGGGATGACTGTCAAATATATATATATATATACACAGTAGAGGGAAAAAGTGAGACACGACTTTTGGTACGCGAAACGCCTTATATACGCAGGACTCTGCTGACTCAGATGGTGTTGCCAGGAGCAACGAGTTAAAAGGAAACAAAATGTCGTAGTGTCAAGAGGAAGTTAAGGAGGGAAGGAAGTGTAATGCAGTAGGGAAGGAAGTGTAATGCAGGAGGGAAGGAAGTGTAATACAGTAGGGAAGGAAGTGTAATGCAGTAGGGAAGGAAGTGTAATACAGGAGGGAGGGAAGCGTAATACAGCAGGGAAGGGAGTATGATACAGTAGGGAAGGAAATGTAATACAGTTGGGAAGGAAGTGTAATACAGGAGGGAAGGAAGTGTAATACAGTAGGGTAGGAAGTGTAATACAGTAGGGGAGGAAGTGTGATACAGTAGGGGAGGAAGTGTTATTCAGTAGAAAAGGAAGTATAATACAGTCGGGCAATTTTTCTTTTCTTTTGTATCATTAGAGCTATCGAACCCTGGATCCTCTTGGATCGAAGATAACACGACTTGACAGATACTTCAATGCTAATGTCAGTAAGTTTGTTCAAGAGGTATCAGTGCAATGTGCGCGTCTTTCAACTTCTTTCTTATTCCAACTCCGCAGTGACTAAAAGTCATTTCTTCACCGCTTGGCATCCGGCGACTTGAATTAGATCAGCGAGTGTTTCCCATTCGTCCTTATTTTTTTTTTTCTTTTGCATAGAATTTCCATGTCAGTATGCGCTCCTTATACAACATGTTGTTCCTTAACGCGTTATCCCATCGACTCACATGCCATAAGAAGTAGTGGGTGGGGAGGAGCCTTCTGCTTTGACTTCCCCACCTTCTTCAGTATAGATTATGGAGTATGTAACTGACCTCCAGCAGATAACCTTGTAAAAGACGAACAGGGTTTCTGTTGTCCTTCCTTCCCAGACTTATTTTCCTTTTTACATTGAAGGCTCCAGTCGCGTACAAAAGTCCACATCAAGGCAGGACCTTAATTGAAATACAGAGAGGTTAATGAAAGGAAAAAAAAGAAGAGACAATGAAAAGTATTTAAGAATTTTGGAGGAAGTGAAAAACTTGTCTCTAAAAGCATGCCATGTCATATTTATTGAAAAAGACATGAGGGGGAAGAGAACTCCAAAGCTTCGAGGTGTAGGGAAAGAGAGTTATCAGAACGGCCCACCCTTGAGTTGCCAACGTCCACACAGAAAGCTTGTGACGCAGCAGCTTGTCAGGTATTGCGTGGTCTAGCTACAGGTGGGAGCACACAAGCAGGAAAAGTGAACCAACATTGCGACGTAGGGAAAGCGGATCATCTTTTGGGACAGTTTATAAGTCGGACCGCTTTCGACTCAACTCTGTCAAGTAAGGATGCAGAGCTAGAACTAACCTAGATGTGACAGCAGTACTCCATACAAGGACGGATCAATCCTGTGTATAAATGGATTAGTTGTTTAGAAGAAAAGTGATTTTGACTTCTGAATTGGTCTTCCAGTTTCTTAACGGCAAGATAAGCGATTTCCGTGATGCAGGGTTTCCAAGATAGAATGGATGTTACTGTAATATAAAGTATTTGCATAGAATTAAATGGTGGAATTACTGAATCGTCAAAGGAGAGGGGAAAGTTGCGAGGAATTTTCGACTGAAAGATGGACAGAAACTGCGTCTTGGAGGCGTTAAACTTAGCCAGGTTTCGTTTATCCCATTGAGATATCCTGTCCAAGTCTGAGTTTACTAGGGAAGTTCTTTTGAGGCGACATGCAGATCAAGTGAGAGAAGAAGGAGCAGAATTGAAAGATGCAGCGTAGTGTTCAGCGTATGAGTGCATTTGGTTATTTGTGAGAGAAAGGATATTGTTAGTAAAAAGGAGACAGGACAGAACCTTGAGTGACCCCGCTGTTAGACGGAGAAAATGAGACAGCCTGATCCATCAACAACCACGGAGATGGATCGGTCAGAGAGGAAGCTAGATACGACGGAGCAAAGTGAGGGAGGGCACCCAAAAGAGGGGAACTTACAGATGCCACACCCTGTCAAAAGCTTCGGATATGCCACGGGCAACTATACATGACTTCCCGAAATCTTTCAGGGATGATGACCAGACCTTAGTAAGATGGGAAAAATCCCACCAGTGGATTTGGCCTTACGGAAGCCATACTGATGAACAGAGAGAAGACTGTGAGGTTCAAGGTGACCGAGGATATGGGAGCTGAGGAGGGATTTAAAGACTTTGTGAATAGTAGATGTCTAAGCACAGGACGATGGTTAGAGAGGTCTGAGTGGTCACCTTTCTTAGGGATGGGATGTGCCAACACATGCTTCCAAGAAGAAAGAAAAGTTCTAATTTTTAAAACTGAAACGGAACAGACAAGCAAGCACATATGCAAGTTCGGAGGCACACTCTTTCAACACCCGGGGATGGATACCGTCAGGACCATATGCCTTGCTTGTGTCTAGAGAGAGAAGCGCTTTTCGGACATTTCTAAAATAGATTACAAGAAGGGGTATAAGATTATAGGGTGAAGCAATGTTAGAGTCATCCAAGGTTAAAGGTTAAAGGAGAAACGAGAACCAAAGAGAGTTCTTTTGACTACGGGAGAGACAGATGTAGTGCCGTTAGAGCGGAAAAGTGAAGAAAAGTTAGAGCAACAGAAGTTAGAGATGCCCTTAGCTAAACACCAGTAAGACCTATCAGTAGATGACGAAGAGAGGTTGTCACACTTCCTTTGAATAAAGGAACACTTTGTTTTACAGATAACGTACTTCCAGTTGTTACGGACAGTGATTAATGCTGAATGGGACTCTGAGGAAGGAGTATTTTCCCAGACCCGATATGCCTTATCCCTTGCCTGAATATCCTTAGAAAAGGAACGATTGGACCATGGATTGGAAGAAGATGTCGTCTTGGAGGACGAAGGGTAAATGCTTCAATTCCCGCAACAGTAACCTCTGCTCTGCGTTTGGCGGAGATAGAAGCATCACCACTTAAGAGACAGTAATTTACCTAAGGCAAATCAGAAAAGAATTTTCTTTGATTAGTCCAGTCACCTTCACTGAGGCGCCAGTATTTACATTTAGATGGGGCTAGTGGATGGGGAGGTATCATTAAGAAAGATACATTTATGGGAGTCTGGTCAAATGAACCAATTGGGGCCAAGGTTATGTAGCTATAGCGTGAAGGATTAGAGATGAAAAACAGATCCAGAATATCAGGAGAGTTGTCACAGCGGTCAGGAATATGGACGATTTGGGAGACAATTTGCTCTAGATCATTGAGAATGGAGAACGTGAGGGCTTCGATCCCTCCACCATCCATATGGTAGGAATTCAACCATTCCTTATGGTGAACGTTGAAATCCTCGAGGTAGGGGATCTCGGCTTGCGGGTGAGGATGCCATGGCCTCATTGGCGAGATAGAAAATATAAAATTTGTAGAATTATTAGAGCAGTAGGTGAAACAAAGGGAAAGCGTGGTAATTGGGAGATAGATTTTGAGTCAGATGATGTCAAAATCCGGGGACTCAGGGTCCTTACGGCGTACCACAGGTTTGTTAATGTTGCAGTAAACACATACAGTACCTTTGAACCGGAATCTTGAATGGATATTATAATTGGATATGAGAAAGCGGCTAGTGAGAACATCACTAGTCAGTTGGGTCTCAGACAGAAGTAAGATATTAGGAGGTACTAGACGGATTGTGTTCATCAGCAGAAAGGTTACTGGAGAGACTTCGAATGTTTGTATAGTGAATAGAAAGAGAGGATGGTCTATCATAGAGGGAAAGATGGTGGCAGGAGCCGGTACTACTACTGCTAGAGCCCTCCCTCTCATTGGCAGTAGAGTCAGGCGGGAACCCGGAGATACTTAGCACCCCATGACACCGCGAACCACGGGCCACAGATTTGTTGGATTCTATCTTGATTATGTCTAAACATGATTATGAAGACAGGAGATGACAAGAGAACTTGTGGGAAGAAAATGAGTGAAGTTTGAATAGGTATTTGGTGCTTGTATGGAGAAGATGGCAGGACTAGCTCGGTAGTCCCAGTTTGATGAGACAGAAAGTAAGACCAGCAATCCTGACATGGAGAGTGCAGGATGGTTCAGGACGGTAGTGCCACCCTGGGCAGCTACTGTCAACAAGGATTGCTCCAAGGATAGGGGAAGGGATATTCTATTCCCTTATACCTAATACACACAAAACCCGCCCAGCGCTACTATCACCTAAAAGATATGCTTTCCGCGTCATACTCGCCCAGGCAGATTCATGTATCCAGCCTTCAGCATCGGTGTTTGCTTCAGCCATCTGAGCGACCTCAGGCGATATCGACAAGATCATCAACCCCCATTCCGCGTGAAGAGAGTCGACATGTCTTCGAAAACTCCGACAACTTCAGTTGAATCTAAACACATCGCTCAAGAAGATAAAAGAAACGAAACAAAAAAAAAGATTTGAGTATTTAATGAGAGCGCTAACACGGTCTCTGATCTCCACATATGTAACTTCTCGCCTAAACACCTGGCTTGCGCCTTGACCCCCTACACATTTGACCCTCCAAACTTCCACCCCCCCCCCACACACACACACCTGCTGGCCGGTTGGTTGGCTGTGTAGTTAAGAGTTCGTCGTCAGTTCGCTCGTAAAGGTATAATCCCCACGTCGCCTCCATCGTTAAGCGCTCATCATGACCGCGGGTGTAAATCAGATACGTTAATGACAGAATGCTATAACCTCCTCCCCTCATTCCCCCCCGTGCCTCGTTATGGGTTATGGAAGGTGACTATGGTGCATGGTATGGAGACACTGTATGGTGCTATGGAGGCGCATTAGAGGTTACGGTAACAGTGAAAATGCGGTTCACTGTCAGGTTGTGTGGGATTACATGGCGGTTGTGAAGCATGAGATACGGTGATGGTGAGGAATACGGTACGAGTGAGATACATGGTACTCTAATGTGTGTGTGTAGGGTACAGAGTATGGTGGGCGTGGGATGTAAGGTACAGTGGTGAGTCTGACGTACCGTTTGTGTCACAGGAGAAGAAAGGTTAGGTAGAGGGTACAATATACGATGACAGAGTGGTCCAGGGTGTGTTGGTTGGGGACAAAGAATATACACGTACGTCGGGTGGCACACACCGTGTGTCGTGTGAGAAGCAAAGGATCGTGGTGGGTGCTAGAGACAAATGGTGCGGTAACGGGTGGCGCGACGTGTGAGTACACGGTGTGGCGGGTAGTAGGGTAAAGGATAGTGGCGGTAGTAGTAGTAGTAGTAGAGTCATTGGCTCTCATAAACTAAGGGCAATACACTCGAGGTCGGTCGAAAGTTAACAGCCATGACAGACCACACCGGACCACCACCACCACCACCACGTTCACCATCACCCTACCTGACCCACATAGCCAGCGTACCAACCCACGCCTGTCATGCCCATCGTGGGTTATCTACATACATATGAAAAGAGAAAATAAAAAGTGGAGTAAAATCTGTCTTTTTAGGCATATGCTGTGCCACAGAACAGAGAAATAGGAAGTCTTAAGGAACTCATTTTTTTTTTTTTTTGTCTTTGCCACAGTAATGACAAAGGACCAACCACCTGGCCATTTCACGTAACGAAATGATTAAGGAGGTCCGGTGATTGTGCAGTTACGTATCGGTGATTGATGAGAAGTTTATACTAATTCATTTTCACGTTTAATTTTTTTCCATAAAAAGGAAACGCTGGAACCGACCAAGGTCGATACAAAACCTGAGACTTTTAGTTCTCATCATACCAACGCCAGAAGACAAACAAGAATTATTCTTTCACACTAGTAACGGTAATCGCTACATTACTGGCTTCATAGCGGGTCAAGTAACACCCTCCCTGAACTGCTGCTGTACAGACAAGTCCCCATCTCATCCCCGCAGCACTTTTAGATTAATGAAATTGGTAATGATGATAATAATGATAATAGTAATAATATTAATAATTATGGTAATGATTATAGTGATAATAATGATAATGATAACACTTAATAAATAAAAATAATAATAATAATAATAATAATAATAATAATAATAATGATAATGATGATAATATTAGTAATGATAATAATGATTATAGTAACAATGATTATAATAATAACAATGATTGATGATAATGATGATAATAATAAGTGGTTTATCAAACTGACTGCTGAGTATTTTTAGACAAAATGCTGGGCTTTATAAAAAGGAGAGGAGTTAATAACGCTCTTGACAAAAGTGTTGGTGAGCCTACAGGTCACTGATGCTGTTCGCAGCGGAAGGGATGGTTCTTGTAGCGGCCTGGACGTGCTCAGAATGGTGAGGTTTTACGACGACGAACTGCAACTAAGGGAACGAGGGATCTCGGACTGTAGGGAGGTGACGGTGGCGGGTATCGTACGGTTAAGCTCTGGCGAGGAAAGATTTGCTTAGGCCGGCTGGTTGTGAAGAGTACACTTCCACTATCTGCGTTAGATATATCAAGTTTTTTTTGTTCTTGTTTATAGCAGACTTGGCATGTAACCCTGTGCGATAGGCCCCCCATCTGTCATCTGCACGATGACTACTGCCCCCGTATGATAAGTTTCAGCATCTGAATAATAGATTTTATCCCCGTATGATATGTTTCAGTACACGAATCTTAAACTTTAGACCGGTATGATAAACCTCAGCATCTGAATGATAACCTTCAACCCCGTATGATAAGTTTCAGCCCTGGCGCTATAGGCCCCTCCCCTGGGCAACAGGTTTCAAACCCCTGTGGGGCCGGCTCATCTTTACGAGAGACCTCAGTGGCCAACAAAGCATAAACCTCTCTCGCCATCATGAAATCAGAGACCATCCCCGTTCTCACCATGAGAAACATACCAGACCATCATCTCCTTTCTCTCATGAGAAACGTACCAGACCATCCGTGTTCTCACTATATGAGAAACATACTAGGCCGTCCCTCTTATCGCCATGGGAAACATATTAGACCGTTCCGTTATCGCCAGGAGAAACACATTACTAATATGACTGTCCCTGTTATCGCCATGGGAAACAGACCATCCCTGCCGTTGCCATGCGAAACACATCAGCCTACGGAGGTAAAACGTCAGCATTTTTATGTACAAGAGGAAAAAGTGCATTTCTGCGTTACTCTCCTTCCCATCTTACAAACTAAGATGATATGCAGAATCCGCGGAAGAGGCAGACCGCTTCGTGATTTGTAAATACCAGGATTGGCAAACCTGTGATATGATTTGCAAGAACAAACAGCTTGATTCACTATTGTAGAGGTACATTGGTTCCTGGACCAACGGTGCTACGTAGCCACAGACCAACACGGCCGTATAACCACAGACCAACGTGTTTGTATACCCACAGACCATCGCGGCTGTATAGCCACAAGCCAACGCGGCAGTGTAGTCATATACCAACGTGGTTGTATGGTGTATCCACAGACTAACGTGGTTCTTCGGTCACAGACCAACGTGACGTCGACGTCACTGTCGATAAACCTTCTTCACCCAAAGACCGTACACAGACCACCACCTTCCATCCTTTAATGATAATCTCCGCAGCGTTTACTCAGACCTGAGTTCATGATGTTCATTTCGAAATTTATCCAGTTAAGTTTCGCCCGGGCACCTCAGGGTTCTGTGCCCAAGAAGAATATATTCGGCTGGGCAGGAATGTTGATGGAAGCGGATCGCCGGAGCATGATTCTCACTGCGAATTAATGTGGTGAACATGAGGATCAAATCCCATAATATCCCTCACATTGACCCGAGGGGATCCCATTAACATCTCTCACATTGACTGGGGATCATGGACTTGTGATATACCCGCCGCCGCTAGAGGGAGGGAGAGGGAGGAGGGGCTTGAACACCGCATTAAACGGTCACAACACAGGATTAGATTCGCCATACGTGGCGCTAAACACCCCTTTAGTGGATTCCTCCCCGGCTCGTGCTGGCTGCCCGGAGACAATGGCTCTCGCTACCGCTCTCGCCTCATGCTCGACCCGCGGCGGCCCCTTGCTGAACGGCGGGTCTAGACCTTCCTCTCACTCGCTCTTTCTCTCGTTCTTCTTCCTTCTTCTTCTCTCTTGTCTTGGCACTGTCATCCATCTCATCTCCGCCTCCTTCTCCCGCTCGGCCCTCTCACTGCAGAGGATGGTGAGGCGTGCGCGGACGGGGAGGGATGAGTGGAGGCGAGGAGGCTCCTGGTATACATGGCGGACAGAGCTGCTGCCGCCGACGGGGGGTGTCGTCCAGGGCATTAGAGGTGGGTCGTCATCACCCTCTTCCTCCTCCTCTTGTTGACGACCCGCCACCCACCCTGTGGCCCACCCTCGTCCTCCTTCGGTACTCCCTGTGGCGGGGCCGACGGAGACATTGGAACGGGGAAGAAACAGTGATCGCTGGACAGCCTGGTTCATGGAAGATAGTCAGCGGACCTGGTAGTATGATGACCTAGTGATATGGTTCAGGAATATTGTGAAACTGACCTGGTAGTGTGGTTCCGGTACCTGGCAAAAGGTGACCTGGTAGTGTTTGACCTGGAGGGAAGATCCAGGTACATGGTAGACTGACCTGGTACTGTGACCTGGCTAGTTGATGAACGGTGACCTACTGGTGTGATTCGAGAGTGTGGTAGATTGTGACCAACAGACAACGGGAGTCGCAGACGATACGCTAGCCTCAAGACAACGGGTCTCTAGTGGATTAAAGACCAACCAGAAGATAACTGGGACGGACCAGAGAACGCTGAAACCAGAGACAACAACAACAACAAAAAATAAAACAAATTCTTACCAAACAAACCAGGTCGTCTCCTATGCGATTCAGACCATTAGATCATTAGCCAGGAAAAGAATTTGCTTTATAAGTACTTGTATTTATCAGTATACATTCATAAAAATACTGCGAATCGAAATAATCAGATATATGACTGAGGATCTGTGCTCCAACTTGGTAAAAAAGAACAGATCGAAAATTAGTTACCATAGCTCTTAGAATCACGTTAATCTACCGCTTACATTATTCCATCTGTTAAATCAGTCTATCATATTCTTCGTGAATCATTAGTCATTCGGTTAAACACTATGACATGTACAGGAAACCATAGCGATTACATATAAAAAAAAGTTTAGTCTTTATCCAGAAAATCGAGTAATTTATATGAAAAAAAAGGAATTAAAATCTATCCTAATAAGGAAGGATTAACAAAATTTCTTATTATAGATTAGGTCCTGGACAGTTGTTTTATCGCAAACGGAGACACAAAGAGATATAGAAACGCTCCTGCATACATGTGGTGTGACATAGAGACACTGTGTGTCAGTGTCCGTGCCGTTGAACAGGGAGGACCCTCCGTCGCCGTCGGCCGCGTCTGTGGGCAAGTATCGATTTTTGCGGGTGATGGTTATGAGCTCTATAGGGTGAGGGGGATTAATAGGGAAACACGGGGAGGTGATACCCGGTGGGAGGTGATGCCCAAGGGGAGGAGGGCAGGGGAAGGTGAAGACCCAGGGGAGGACGGGGAGTGATGACATAGGGGAGGACAGGAGAGGTGATGCCTGTGGAAGGGCAGGAGGAGACAGTGTTTAAGAGGAGGGCGAGAGGTGGTCATGCCCAGGGAGGAGAGCGAGGGAGGGAGGGAGGTTAGGCTGTGGTGATGCCCTGGTAAGGGTAAAGGGCTCATTACCTAAGGGGTAAGGGCAGGGAGGGTGATGCCCAGGAGAATGTATGGGGAGGGGGTTATAAGGGATAATGATAATGATGTCGTCATCAGGCTGTGGTGTGCGTAATTACCCGTTTGTACCGTACGGGGAGGGAGTCCTACACCCGTGGGGCCTCATCACTGAAAATTACTACAACTCTTTTAACTTCTGTATACTGCCAGCATTCACACATTCGTCGCTTAGCTCATTCGTCCTTTACAGTGAAGTGAAATTAACACTTTGCGAACAAGTTCCTCGTTTAGTTACTTGTTATGGCCACTGGTTCGTCTGTCTTTACATATTTTTGAAGAATTGTTTTCTCTTTGCATCATATAACTGCTTTAGAAGCTTAAAGGTTGTGATCCAGTCACCTCTTACTCTTTTCTCTTCCGGGATGGTCAAGTTCAAGGCCTCGAACTTCGCACTTGTAAATCAGCTCTCTTCATTTGGGTACCATTTGTGTTGCCCTACTCTAAAACTTCTCTATTTGTTCTTTGTGCATCTTTAAGCGTAGGGACAAAGCTTGGGAAGCATATTCAAGTCGAGCCTTAGCACAGGCTGAGAGTGATTTGCAGAACGATTTCTTTATGTACTTTTCAAACGCGATCCTAATATTTGCCAGCAAACACTTCGCTCTCGTACAATTATCCTACGGTAGTTCAGAGGCGACAGGTTAGGTACAGTGTTGACTCTCAAGTCCCTATCACACGACGATTCCTGCAACTTATTATCTTACTAGATGATAATGTATATGGAGACCCTCTTCCACGGTGTCCCATCCTCATAAGTGCTCGGGATGAACTTGATCACCTATCTGTCAGACCAACTTTCGAGTCTGTCTAGATCCCCCTCGTAAGCTGATGCAATTCTCATCAGTCGTTATGTTCCCTTCACGGCATATCACTTATGTAGATCAAGAAGAGCTATGGTACCAGAACGTAGAGCCCTCCGGCACGCTACTAGTGACTTCTACCTAATACAAGAACGCTCCTGTGGCATGTGTCCTTTCTTCTTTTACACTAAATCAATTTTACATCCGTCGAAGGAGAGTTCCCCTAATTCCTATTAGTTGAATTCAGGCTTTTTAACAACCCCCTCAATCGTATGCAATAGTGTCAAACGCTCATTGGCAGTCAAAAAACACACAATCCACTGTCTAAAATAGAGATTACACTCTGAAGGAAAACAAAGATTTGTTATGTGTGTGTGTGTCTTCCTATATCTGTGTTGTGTCTGAGTTGGGTAGTTCCTTCTTTGCAAGTTGGGATACACTGGTTATCTTTTCCACTGTTTTAAGAACCACACCTGTCAGAGAAAATGGTCAGCGCAATATCTCGATATCCATTCTTGGAGATAAGCACGACATTTGCACTCTTCCGTTTCCTTTGTATTACACCCTCCTCCAGTTACTTACTGAACAGTATTTTATAAGTGGTTTATCAAACGTATTTACACACTGTTTTTAATTACATCTGGAGAGACTCCAACAGGACCACGATCTGTACGTGGGTCACCTCCCTTCAGGTTGGTTATAACCGTTCTAACTGCATCATTGATATCCAAGGTCTTTCACCCCTTCCATCTCACTGGTGTTGAGGCTGTAGTGTCTTCCAGTGTGAAAACACCTTTATGCTTATCATTTAGCTCTTCACATACCATTTACAGAATCCTCTGCAACCTGCTCCTCCTTCTGAGTCGTGTAGCCTGATTACCTACTCTCTAACTGACAATTTTGTTCGTGATATATTAGTGAAAAAGCTCTGGATTTTCCATAGCATTTTCCATGATATTCTTTCCTCACATCGTCTGCTCCTCCTTCCATGTCTTGCTGTACTGTATGTGATTACCTGTTTGTAAAGTATGATGAGACAGTTATATCTTTAGGGGCCCCGTTACTTGAACTTTCTTTACCTATGCTGATACCTATGCTGAGATTGGTAATTACCTACTTATGATTACTTATTTGTACTCTGCGGGGGTGGAGTTCGACCCTCGTGGGCCATCGTTTCTTGAACTCGTATGCGTGCGTATGTATAGATTTGTCA
>JAYMFT010149669.1:0-12647 GCA_038088735.1 Panulirus argus
TATATATATATGTGTGTGTGTACCACCTGCATCCCAAATCAACATTCCAGAGTCTTCATTTTTATATAAACACCAGAAGTGCTTGTTGTCAGCGCCAGCCGTGTGGGATTCACCTCCCTATCCCCCGCTGGCTCAATAGGGCACTCCAGATATGAAGAACTGTGCCCCTTAAAGTGTGTGTGTGTGTGGTGAGGAACACCGCAAGCCTGGCTCGTGTGGTGAAGAGAGATATAGAGAGAGAAGGTGCATAGCATAGTGTGGCGAAGGAGAGAAGTGTGCCACAGTGTATTAGTATATGAGACGTAGCGTAGTACCATGAGGCGTTTACAGAGCGGAGAGCGATACCGTATAGCTTTACCGGCGTATATGGTGAGGCAGGGAGGGTGTGTTTGCGTACTCATCCCTCACAAGGCGCGTGACTCAATGCCGCGCGCTGTGTCCTCTCCTCTCATAGCCTTATGAGAGATCCACCACCAAAGGGTGTGGAATCAGCGGTGGTGGTGGTGGTGGTGGCAGCAGTACTGGGCAGAGCAAGTGTGTGTGTGTAGGAGTCGAGTCTAGCTACTGTGTGCTCCCTCCTGGCTATTGGACTGGACGTATGCGTGTGTGAGGCAAGGAAGTCCTGGAGCAAATAGCTTTCTCCAGGATGTTTTGTGCTTCCGATGCAGGCTCTGTTATGAATCGAATATGAACTGGAAGGGGTGGCGAGACCTTGAAGCGGTCCTTAGTAATGTTTCTGCATGAATAATGAGAGTATATAAACTATGATTTCTTCCTCTAATTCAGCATTTTATTTTCCTGCATATACTTACACCTTCCCTACAACCAAACACAGTAGAACGGGAAAGCTCTCCTCTCCTTGGAAAGACATTATACCTCCCTGGAAACCTATCGTACGTTCCCTGGAAAGCCAGTTTACCTCTTGAAGAAAATTAGCAAACTACCCCAATGGCACAGCCCTTTTGTCCTAACTGACTATCAGAATAACTAGGGTTATTACTTATGTAAACTCAGATGGTCAGGCTTGTGCAGGTAGCACTTACGATCCCACAGCAACATTTCTTGTTTTGCAGCGAAGTAAGATACTTCGTCTGCTCCCTTTTCACACTACTCGGTGTTCCATCAGCCGCGGGTGAGGTAAGGTGGCTGGCTCTTAACTGTTCCTTCCCTCGGGCAATCGTTAACGGCCGGCTGGTAGGGTGACTACTATCCCATATCTGATCTTTTAGGGTGACGGAATATCAGCAAGCTTTATTTTTGGGGATCTTTCGCTGCGGTCAGACACACACACACACACACACACACACCAGCTGAGAAGGGCAACCCGAGTTATGTCATTAACGTATGTCGCGTGACTCGTCATAGAGCAGTCGTGGTAAAAGCCTGGAGCTGAATTCATAACGTCAGTCTGCTACTGACTGGTGTGGGTGTCTGGGTCCGATTCTCTGCAGATGACTCCATCTATCTCTGATTCTTTACAGTCATCTCGATTTTAAAACCCCCCAACAAACAGTCAGCCAGTGATTATTTTTGGTCCCTGGTGTAAAGTAGAGCTCGGAATTTTTCTTTTTTTTCGTTATGTCAGTCCTTCCAGGAGGCGAGTAGGACTGATAGCGTAGATCATCAGTTATATATATCTCCGTGAATCGTACAGTGTTTCCTGCTCAGCAACTTTAAACAGACGAAAGCATTAGATTTGGACCGATGCTGTCTTTTTTTTTTTTTTTTTTTTTTTTTTTTTGACCCAAAATATGGTAGATGGCAAAATGTCATCACAGTGGAAGTTTTCCATTTCTTTTGCGCGATGATTTCTTGAGGAAAACCTTCCGGTCCTGTCAAATAAAATAGACAGAAAGTTAGTGCTCGAAGCCACAGTCTTTCGCTTTGTGTTCCAGACATTTGCATTTGGGAAGTGATGAAGGAAAACATCGATGTATGTTGTCAGAGCAACACTGTTTTTCCCGTAGCCTTGTGTTTTTCTCTTTTCTTTTTTTCTTCTTAGTTTATCATTCTGGAAATATTTGAGGTGTTAGCATCTTTTCTTGTGATTCCTCAACATTACTCTTTTGTCATTTTTGTTAGTATTAAATCGTGTATGCGTATGCATATGTGTGTGTGTGTGTGTGTGTGTGTGTGTGTGGCTTATGACTATTTGGTATCACACATTAGTGCGTATAGGAGGGAGTATCTCACCTCATGTGGCCTCGTCTCTCATCCTTACATTTTGAACTTTTCAATGCCATCCTCACATTTACGCGCTCTTCGCTCAGCTCGATCGACGTGTCCACGGCTCTGTCGCTGAAGAAATTATTCCTCCCATCCCTCCACACAATTTTCTTGCTTAGAATTCCACATATTTTCTTGTTCTAGATTGTCTTCTGGCCTCTGAGAGCTGCCCTTTGAACGCGTCATCTTGGTCTCGTTGGATTTTCACGTATAGTCACCAAGTCTCCTCTTAATCCTTTCCCCCTTCCACTGTGATAGGATCCAGGCCTTCCTCCCCTTCCTCCTCACCTCGCTAATGCATTCTACTCACTCCTGGTTCCCCTATATTTGTTTCCTTCCTTTGCACCACCTCCAGCAATTCTACTTTACTTCCCCAAGTGAGTGAGACCAGACTGCCGAGGCATATTCCAATTTGGGATTGCACGTCAATATATAGCTTCCGGAACACCTCATTGGCCATGCACTGGATGGCAATTTAGTCGCTGACTGGAGTTTACGTCATCCTTCCTGTAACTACACCTCACATGACGTTCTGTTGATACGTTTTGGTGTCGTATTAGTCTCTTTCCTCTGCTTCTCTCAGTAAGGTATTGACTATCTGGTCTGTTATTAATTCCTCTCCCTGCGCTCTCCAGGGTTGGATTCCATTATCCAAATGTCTAGCCAGAGCTGCATTGTGCCTTGATCTCTTTGCAGTATTTGTAGTTCCTGTCGCCTCTCACGTCTTTCGATTCTTTGGCATCAGTCGGGAATTCGTTTTCGGATGTGTTTCTGCCTCCGTCTGGTAAATAATTTACACAGATCAGGAATAGTAGTGGTCAGTGAACCCAGTTCGAATGAAGTCTGCTCAGTAACCTGATTAATACGTAATCCTCGAAAACAATTCACAGGAGCAGGACGAGCTCTTTGAAGAAAACGTACTGAAGAAGGAATCTGGAAAACGCAAGAATATACAAGGCTCGCCATACGAGGGAATTTGTATGCATATGTGTATGTGTAAGGATATGTATGTGTATGTGTGTGTGTGTGTGTGTGAGAGAGAGTTTGTTGGCAGTAACGGTGTCGGAAGTTAACGTAGGAAGCAGCAAAGCAGTGTGACGCGGCCCTAAAGATGGGGGCAAGAGAGAGGCAACTTCGCGTTGCTTCTTCGCCCCCCCCCCCCCAAGCACGTTGCGTCGCCACCACCTCAGACATACACTCAATAATCGATCATATCGTTGTGCCTGACACACACACACACACACACACACACACACACACATGCAGACACAGCTGTGACGGGGCGACAGCAAAGACATCTCTCACAGGTGTGTGTGACGGGAGATCCGTCTGCTGTCACCATGAGAGAAGGTGTTTGAAGTGATGGCTTTAGGACGGACCTCGGAAGTCTCTTTTGTCCACTGATTGGATTGCGGCAAGAAAAGTTGAATGGTATGAGGATGAATAGATGAATGGATGAGCGGATGGATAGGTAGATGAACAGATAAGGTGAATGACAGATGGCTAGATAGATAGGCGGGTGTGTGGATAGACAGGAAGCTTAATGTACGGCTGATTGGATCGTCGATCAAGTGAATTATTCATCTACCAGGATTATACTGTAACCCCGTAAGGAAGAAATGAGTAATATCATAGTAATCTATTCTGTAAATGCCAGATATGCAAAATAGTCACTTCAGATTCACTGTGTCATGCCATTATTGTACGTTAACGATGTATAGAAATGCGTGAGTAAAGAGAAGGCTTGTATTTCACATCACAGCTCATCAAAGATGTTGATGTAAAGGAATATAGAACGAAAATTATCCTCCTTCGTCATTGCATGGCAGAATATTGATCATGACTCCAATAAAAGAAGCGAATGAATATCAATACTCAAGTATTTTCGTCACCGAAATGCAGTCTGAAATTTAATTGATAGTCCTTGATTATCGAACATTATTTAGTACGTTATTCCTGACTGCAGAATTACGACTGTGGTTCAGTCGTAAAGGAAAACCATCCAAAGACATTTTTCGTTTCTTTTCGGTTGATTGTGGTGTGTAAATTAGACCTCTAAGTGTTAATTGCTTGACTGGTTAATTGGGTCTTTCGGCCCATCTATTAGCCAGGGTCATTTAAGGCCGTCAGCGTCAATACTTATAACCCACCAGCTGAAAGAGAAAATATAGACTTGGACACAGAATCCGCTTCTGGCGTTCAGGGTGATTCTAAAACCATACATACCCTCAGCCTGTACTATCTGGTCCTTGACCGAAGTGCTGGTTGAGTTATGGGAGCTGTGATGAGAGCTCGGGACTTGGTTTCAACCGGACGAAGCAGTATTGCACATACAGAGTGAGATATACTTCGAAGATTGTTATTTTTTTTTTCAAAGGAGACGTAATATATTCTCTGCAATTAGAGCTTTGTAGAAATTGAAGACCTTTATTTTTTTGTTATTGCTTGATCACGAGAGATTTTTAGCTGACCTTAATACGCGTGAAGGGAAGGTATGATAAAAAAAAAAGGAAGTTTGTATGATACTAAAACTCTGGCATAATTATGCTCGACAGTACGACGCTTTCAGGACGCCGATGGCGTGACCTTTGACCTGACCCTCGGAAGTGTCAGATCAGAGACTTGACTCTTCTACCCAAGGGCTGCATTGTCGTTAAGCGCTTAAGTGAGGGTCGTCCCTTCGTGCTCAGAGGTCGTACCCTCGTGTTCGGGAGGCTTGCGAGCTCCACACCGAATGAAACCGACATCTCTGGAGACGCTGAAAGCTGTGTAAAACCTTATTGACCCAAGTCAAGCTAAAACACGGTGGGTCTCTAGTTGTCACTGGCTTATCTGAGAGAACTCTTAGTTGCGCAGACTCAGTGACATTACGGGGACGACTGTTAATAAGAGTTCTTACAACAGCAAGACGGTAACTGTTTATATCTAGTTCCCGTACTTGTCTGTCTCAACTCGGGTTACGTGTTTGTCTAACACAGGCTACGTATTTGTCTAACTAGTGGCTCACCTCCAATTTTCATCATCTTATTTACTCCCGCCCGCGTACGCCTCCCTTGTCCCTTTTTTATCAGTCTTATCACTCCTATTTTCACATCTTTATCTATATTATCTTTATTCCCTCTCCACTCATTCTTCAGATTTCCCGGGAACACTCACACCGACTCAGAACACACTCACGTTTGTCATATAATCATGATCACACCTCCAAATATACCTTTAATATTCGTTATCCCACCTCCCTCCAAAAATACCTTTTGAGGTACTCCCTCTCTTTCTCAAAATTCCCTCTCCCTCTCTTTTTTTCAGTAGCTGTCTTCTTTCATCTCTCTTTATCAGACGTTCCCTCTCCTAACAGACCTTTCTCTGACTATCTACCTTCCTTCATAATCATCTGTTCCTCTTCTTTAGTATCTCGTTTTACTTTCATTTTCACACTACCGCCTTCAACGTCAATTTTGTCTTTAAACTCACGACAACAGAAAGCTTTGCTGTGCCTTGTGATTGCGCCACTCCAAAGGCTTATCTGTATCTTAAAGACTTCCACGGCCGGAGCGGATATGCTAGTGTCTTGTGCTTACGATCACAGAAAAAAGAAGTGAGAGTACATTCATCACCACGAGTGCTCTTAAACCTTATGAAGATCTTATGAAGAATGAACCAACGAGATGAATCACAGATGACGTTTGTCACTTAGATATAAGCAGACGGTCCTTTCAAAGTGCGGCTGAGGCGTGGGAGAGATATTACTGAACGAGTCAGATTGAGAACAAGAAAGATTTGATCAGAAGTCGTAGTATATGGATGGGAACGAGATCTTTCAAGTATAGCTTTGGGTGAAACGGGTGTTTGCCACAACAATTCACCGAGTTTGAACATCTCCGAGTTCAAATTACAACAACATGTCTAGTTCGCGATGAAATAGGATGAGAGAACAGAAAATGACAGAGTGAACAGTTCCACATTTTGTGTCGTATGTCAAAGGGAAAACATGTATTTAGATGTTAAAAAAAACGTACATACAACACTGCTCTAATGTCAATGACAGCGGACGAAGCCGAAACGCGGACATTAGCGAACCACTAATGATATAAGCAGGTTAAGTGGCAACAGAAAGATGGAACGTACACGAGGGATTACATTTGGAAGGAATACAAAGGAATACAGAGGAATTCATACAGCAAAAGACCATTGGGTTATTTTCGAGGCTGTTTGTGATACTGGATATCAGGAGCAAAAAATGTAATTTCACCGTGGAGGCAAACTGAACGAGCAAAGAATCTTAAGTGGTTTGGACATACTGAAAAAAAAATCGACAGGATGATTACCTAAAAAGTGGCGTTACAGTGGATACCAAATGGAGGACCCTAAAGTGGCGTCACAGTGGGCACCATATGGAAAGTCGACTAAGGAAGGCCAGAAAAAGAGAGAGAGAGAGAACGTCGGCAATGGACACAGCTTTGAAATATGCAACGAGTGAGAGAGAGAGAGAGAGAGACCATAGACTGTGGCAAAGAACCTATAAGAAAAGAAAAATGTTTGAACCAAAAAACAGATCTCTAAAGGAAGTTTTCTTACAGAATCAGAGTTACTTAAGAAAGAGAAGACAGTCGGTCCTGTATACAGAAGATTGAAAAGTTGTTTGATAAGAGAGAAATGTCAAGTGAACTATTCCCTTTACTGTACAAAGAATCAGTCACACACACACACACACACACACACGCACACACACACACTCACACACACACACACACACACACACACACACGCACGTGGTTAGGTTAAAGATCAGAATATTTTCAGCACCGCAACAGAGCAAAAGTTCCGTCCGTCCGTCCGTCTCCGCGTCAGGCTGTCACTGTTCCCCTTTTATCATTGTCTCTGTGGGCCGCGTACCCTACGTCTCTACCTACGCTCATTCGCTCTCACTCACACTCTCTTTTTTTTCCTCTCCCTGCCTCACACACACACACACACACCTCCCTCTTCTTGCTCATAATGTCCCTCACTCTCTCTTCCCTCAGTCACTCCTCCACTCGTTTCTATTTCCCTCATTCTCCCCCTTTCTTCTTCTCTCTCTCTCTCTCTCTCTCTCTCTCTCTCTCTCTCTCTCTCTCTCTCTCTCTCGACGAACTCTCACAAATCTATTTCCTTCTTCTTTCCCTTCCCCCCCCCCTTTTTTTCCCCATTTCACATTCTTCTCTCCTTCCCTTGGACAGTTTTCTGCCACTTGGTAAATCAATTCCTTTTCTGTATCCTCCTCCTCCTCTTCCTCAAATTCTCTCGCCTTCTCTCCTCCCCACCCTCTCGGGGCCAGGACCAGCGTTTGCAGTGGCTGGGGGGGAGTGGGACAGAAGGGAGTGCACAAATGTGGCGACACCCCTATTGTCAGGTATGTGCGCTTACCACACACCACGGCGCGGCTATTGTCGGCTTGAGGTGCGCCCATCTGCAGCTGGGTCCTCTCACAGGGGGTAGCACGGCCAGCTAACATGACCAGATGATGACACAAGTTGCAATTTTTTTTTTCACCTCTTTATGGAATATATTTATCATACGCCATATGCAGACTTGAAGGCATATGTTTGGAACCGTTCATGAAGCGGGTGTGGTCCCCTACATCGGGGGGGGGGAGGGGGGGAAGGAGTCCTGGATGGAACCTCCTACAATTCCAGACCCTTCCAGAGCCCTGGATTCACGAGAAGAATGAGGAGAAAGGAGAGGAGCGGGGAGGTGGGGGGGGGGGAGTGTGGCTTATATACTAGAAAGATCCGAAGGGACGGAATTCCAAGAGACTGTTCTTCAGATCACAGACAAACACACACACACACTCGGACCATCGTAATTCACTCTATAGTCCTTCCTGTTCTTCCCTCTTTCTCTCCCTCGTCTTGTCCTTTCAACTTACGACCTGAGAGGGAAGGCGAGAGAGAGAGAGAGAGCCACCACAGCCTCCGCCATCACCCTCCTCCTCCTGTAGGGTGAGCGACCCGAGGCTGAGAGGCGTGGACGGGTTCGGTGGCCGGGGGGCGTCGCCAACCCCATGGCCGAAGCTTGCGCCTCGTCTCACCAGCCACCTCTGCCACATCTTCACGCGTCTCCCTCTCTTTGTATATATGCAACACCAGCACCACCACCGCCGCCGCCGCTCCTCCTCCTGCTGGTGGTGGTGGTGGTGCTGGTTAGTGGACTCTCTAGCACCCCAAGCAAGACGGAAGACCTCCCTCCAACACGCCAGCACAACTTGAATGAGGAGCAATTAAAACCGTAGACAAATGTCAGAAGTCCCTGCCTGCCCCTCACTGTATCTATAACCTTTACTTCCAACTCGGGAGTTCTCCCGTCGGCTCGATGTACCCGAAGCTCAAGAAGTCTCAGCAGGAATCGCAGGCTCTACCGTCGGTGAGAGGTAATGAGGGCAGTCGGTGGCGATGATTATCACCCTCATTAAAACTCGGTGTGACGTATCTCTCTCTCTCTCTCCCCCGCGCGCGCGGGCGCCCTCTGCGTGACGTCAGGGCAGGGAGGAGGGAGGGGGGGGGAGGGCGCGTCGTCTGCGTCTGCTTCTTCAGCCCACTCAAAATAACTCTCTTGGTCTTCTGTCTCTCTCTCCCTCTCTGTCTCCCTCCCTCCCTCTCTCTCTGTGTCTCTCTCTCCCTCTCCCTCTCTCTCTCCTCCTTCGTTTCCTCTCTTTCCATCTCGCTGTCTACGCTTGAGTCTCCTCCTCCTCTGGTATTTTTTCTCTTTAAAACATTCCTTTCTTTCGCCGAAGAGAAGAAGCAGCAACAGCGTCACCGCCTCCATAGCGCCCTTCAGGTCACCAACACTCCGCCCCTCCAGGCGGCCTCTCCTCCTGCTGCCTCCTCCTCCTCCTCCTCCTCTGCCGCCGCCGCCGCCGCAACCGCCTCCGCCGCCTCTCCCTCGCCTCTACTTCCTTCTGCTGGCCATCCTTGCGTTCCCTCAAGCCTCTGGTGTCCATCTTCCTGGTCTTCCCCTTCAGCTCTTTTCGTCTTCTCCCGTTCCTCACCACCATCGCCAGCAAAAAGTCCTCACGCGACTGCTATAGTTCTCCCTCTTCCCCAGCACTATGGCCTCCCTCGGCCAACCACACCTTATCCGCCTTTGTTCTCTTCTCGCCTCCACGTCTCTGGCTCTCTTCTTCTTCTTCTTTTTCCCCCAACACGTTTCTCTCTTTCAGTTCCTCGTGGTCATCAGTTTGTGCGTGAGTCACTTGCTGTATTCTTTTCTCTCCCTTTATGAAACATCTGCATTTATATTCCATCTGATCTGGCCCCACTCGCCACATCAAGGGCACACCACCGCAACATCCGCTTGCCCTTCCTTACCAAACCCACCGCAAGCGACCTCCTCCTCCTCCTCACTCACTCACTAACTCGCCCACCGTCCGCGCCAACGCCCACCTCAACTGCGTCACATCTCTCCACTTTGAAGCTCATCTCCATGCCTCCTCCACCGCCGCCACCACACGCCACCGCCTCCGCCCTCGAGTCTCCCACACTTCCCGTAGCCATACCTCAAGATGTCTGCCAAGTTTCACAAATGTCTTCTCTCTTACCTCATCCGCAGCGCTTACTCCGAGTCCCCCTGGCAACGAAGTCTGTCACTGAGGAGATCTGTTTTCGTCCACCAAGAGCGTAAATACGCTCATGGACAGCGCGGTAAAGTTATGGCGTACGAACAAGAGATGTTTTCGCCTAAGAACGTCAACCCATCTGCGGGTCTGCAAGAAATACGACTCGCATCTTTTGGTCCGGGTCCGTCCCTTACTTCTAATCCTTCAGTTCTGTTTTTTTGGCCTTCAAATACGACATCATTCGCCTTCCATCGGTCGTGACAACTGGTGCAAAAAGGGCCACCAGCCTTCATAGTGTATTGCACGAAGTACGGCTCTCATTTGTTGCTCATAGTTTCCCTCTGCAAGTTGACCATGAGGCAAAAATAAGTCATTGTCCTGAAGGTGATATGCGAGAGATGTTTGGAATGCAGTAAGATTCCCATAGATCGCAGAATGAGCCAGCTTGTCAAAGCCATCCCCCTCTCCGTCACCCAGGTCATGTGAGGGGTGGTCTTTCGTCGCCCAGGTCATGTGGGGGGGGTGGTCTTTCGTCGCCCAGGTCATGTGGGGGGGTGGTGGTCTTTCGTCGCCCAGGTCATGTGGGGGGGGGTGGTGGTCTTTCGTCGCCCAGGTCATGTAGGGGGTGGTCTTTCGTCAGACAGGTCACGCGCGGGACCTCCTCAGCTGGGCCACGTAAGGGCCTGCAGTTATTCGGGTCACGTGAAGGTCCTCGTCAGCTAGGCTACGTTACGAGACCTCGTCATTAGGCTATGCGGGGAAACCCTCCAGTGAAGGGCATAGTCAAACCAGGTCGTGCGAGGAGCCTCGTCATCCGGGTTCACGTGGGGTGGGTTTGGGTTGGGGGGTGGGGAACCACCTCCCCGTGCCACAGCTGGGGCGTCGTAACATTCGAGTCGTCCTTTGGACGCTGTCAGCGAGCCAACCAGAGAGCCAACTACCTCGCCGGCTCCTGACCCGGCCGGCAGACACCGGGAGCTTGCGTCCAGGGTCCATCCACACCAAGCTTCGTATCCTCTTTCGCCATCTGATGCACGCAGTGAGCCGCCCCTCCCTCCCTCTGGCCCTCACCCGCTGGCCGACCACAGCTCCCACCCTCCCAGTTGCTCTTGCACACCTACCCATTCTATATAGAACTCTGGATACCGCCTATCCACCCGTCCTCTATCACATATATACTATCCATACGCCCCTCGCTCACCTGTTCACATCACGCGTCTATCCTCTCTCACATATTATCCTTTTTCACCACGGCTACCCGAGGGACAAGGGCGAGTGTGATGGACCTAAAGTACGACGGAAAGGACCAGTTTGAAAACACAGTCATCGATGAAGACACCGTCGGCTGCAGCAGCGCGCCCTTCTCGCTGCTGCCTACTGGTGGTGGTCGCCTCACTAACTTGTGGACTCCCACACACACACACACACACACACTCTGTCTGCCGCTCACTTCTTCTTCTTCTTCTTCTTCTTCATCCCGCCCATACCATTGCCCCTCTCTCTCTCTCTCTCTGCCCCTCGGGGGAGAATACATTCCTTCCCGACCCCCTCCTCCTTACGGCCCCATCAAACGGTCCTCATCAGGGACCAACACCAACACCCAGGAAGGAACAGCCCCCTTAGGGAGCAGCCCTTTTCAAGGGGGAAGAGAGCCGCCTCCTCAGGAAGCAGCCAGCCCTTTTCAGGGGAACGTTCTTTTCATGAACGAGCCCTTTTCTCAGGGTCTGTTTGGCTCTTTTTTTTTGGCCTTGATGGACCCTAATAAGGGCTCGTCTTATTTATGATTCAGAAGTCATCCATGGGGTCGTGAAAAGGTCATCAATAGGGTGAAAAGGTCATCCATGAGGTCGTGATAAAGGTCATCCATAAGGTCATGAAGGGGTCATCCATGGGGTCATCCAGAGGTCATCCAGAGGTCATCCACGAGGTCATCGATAGGGTCATAAGAGGTCATCCACGGGGCCAGCCAACTTTGTGGTTCCAGGTTCCTCGGTCGACAAGAACTGGGGGTCCCCCCCTTAGTCGTCTGTTCCCCTCCCTTCCCCCTGGTGGTGCGTTGGCTGTTACAGCCTTCTCCCTCCTCCCTAGCTTGTGAGAGTTAGGGTTACGTGTTCTCTCTGTTATAACTCTCACTCTTTCTCTCTCTTACCCTTACGACCGCCACTCTCCCTTCCTTTCTCTGGTGAGCTGGGAGGGTACCTTCACTCCCACCACTCTCCCTTACACACTCCCTCCCTCACCCACTCCCCCCCCCTCCTCCACCCACTCCCCTCTCTCAACCACTCCCTCCCTTCCTCATCTTTAATGGTATCATAAAACCCACAACTCTCTCTTCTGTTATCGGTGCGATGTGGAAAAGATCACCCCGTCTCTCCTAACCAGCCTGACCCATTCCATGACGCCAGGCTGCTAGGTAGCGCCAGGAACAGACGAAGAAAAGCCTCATCCGCTTCCATCCACTCTCTAGCCGTCGTGTGAAATGCACCGAAACCACAGCTCCCCATGCACATCCAGGCCCCGCACAGACCTTTCCATGTTTTACCTCGGACGCTTCACATGCGCTGGTTCAGTCCATTTGCCGCACGTCCACCCAAGGATACCAGATCGTTCCAATTCACTCTATCTAGCGCGCGCTTTTCACCCCTCCTGCATGTTCGGGCCCCGATCGCTCAAAATCTTTTTCATCCCATTTCCTTTCCGCCTTCAATTTTGATCTCCATGTTCTCTTTGTTCCCTCCACTTCTGACACACACACACACACACACATATATATATATATATATATATATATATATATATATATATATCCTCTGTGTCAACCTTTCCTCAC
>JAYMFT010149680.1:0-12647 GCA_038088735.1 Panulirus argus
CTCTCTCTCTCTCTCTCTCTCTCTCTCTGTGTGTGTGTGTGTGTGTGTGTGTGCTGGAGGAGTCCTTTGCTGGGTACTGGTTGGTACATGACGACCAAAGACCCGCCTGACAAGGCAATCGATCCTTAAGAACAAATCACTATAAACCGCTCTCCGTGTTTGGGTACAGACCCCGCTACATGGCTGTCTTTAAGAGCGGGAGATGTCGCCCCACACGCGTCCCTAACCTCTCAAATTTTTCCGTGGGGTATGACCCCCGATTTAAGGAGGGAGGGGAGGGGACTTGAAGGCTGGAGAGCCTTCCTAAAATAGACTCAACTTAGGGTCCCTTAAAGGCTAAATGCCGGCCCTATATATATATGTTAAAGGCTCAAGTCAGGGACAAAAGTCCACATTAAGGCCAGGCCTTAATTGAAATACAGAAAATTATGAAACGGAAAAAGAAAAGACAAGTGAAAGTATTTATGAATATTTTTGAGAAAGTGAAAGACCCGTCTTTTGAAATGAGCCAGGTCATAGTTATTGGGAAAGACATGGAAAGGTAGAGAGTTCCAAAGTTTCGACGTGTAGGGAAAGAAGCAGGTATCAAAACGGCCCACCCTTGACTCGCCAACAGCCACTTGTGTATATCTCGTAGCGCGTCATAATGCACAAAACATGTCGTCAATACAGAAACTACAGCTTATGGTCCAATCTTTCGTCCTATTTTCCATCTGAAATTTTTGTCGCTAAATTTCCTTAAAAAATTCTCTTAAGCACGTGACCTTCGTCCAATGCATGTAGCAGTTCTTAGGAGGGAGAGGTTATAACATCAGAACCTTCCATTCAAATATGGCCGACAGCAGAATAATCGTGAATTTCTTTTCTGCTCCGATTCACTTTCCATTTCGCCCGGCCTCAAGTACCGTTCACACACATCTCCCGGAACAATATATCTCACCGAGGATGGCACCTCCATTACTCTGCCCTCCAACTTTTACCATTCATCATGCAAGGCTTCTAGAACGTGGCGTCCGTCAAATTAATTGACGGAAGCCTCTCTCCTCCTCCTCCTCCTCTCCCTCGCCGCGAAAACTCCCGCCACAAATTCCCCCCTAAAGTCGCTGGAGCTGTGTGGCCCGGACGCGACTCCTTCTTCGTAATTACTTTTGTCCTGAATATTTTAGCTGTCCGCGTTCTTGCCGCCATAACACGCCAAGGAAGTTACCAGTTTCCAGCGCTCAGTCTTAACCGTACACACTGGGCGCAAAATACTTCCCAGCAATCATTTTTCACGGCGGCTAACGACATGCAGAACGCTTTCCAGCGAGCATTTTTCACAGCGTCTACCGGGAAACAGAACTCCTCCCAGCAAACATTTTTCCCTGCATCTACCAATATGCAGAACACTTTCTGGCAATCATTTTTTTCACAGCATCTACTAAGATGCAGACGACTTTCCAGCGACCATATTTCCCACCCCCCAGCCAACATTTCCAAGGTAAACAAGACGACAAAGCCATTCAATGGGCTGGTATGTTACGGGATGCTCACTCGGCCGAGGAATTCTCTCCACTTCGTTGTGAATGAAATTACTTTAACGAACTAATATTGATCACCAACAGCACCTTTGGAAGATCCAAGACCCCCAGACTGAACGCTGAGCGTTTATAAAGCACCAACTCCATTTTAAAGGCCCGCTCTAAATGCTTTCTACGTTTCACAGGCTTAATGAAAGACTCGTTTCAGGCCACAGGAAAATACAAGGTATTACGAGTGATCCAACTGCACAACAGTGACTGACTCCACAACAGTGACTGACTGTACAACAGCGACTGACTGCACAACAGTGACTGACTGTACAACAGTGACTGACTGCACAACAGTGACTGACTGCACAACAGTGACTGACTATACAACAGTGACTGACTGCACAACAGTGACTGACTGCACAACAGTGACTGACTGCACAACAGTGACTGACTGTACAACAGTGACTGACTGTGCAACAGTAACCGACTGTACAACAGTGACTGACTGCACAACAGTGACTGACTGCACAACAGTGACTGACTGTACAACAGTGACTGATTGTGCAACAGTGACTAACTGTGCAACATTGACTGGCTATAAAAACGAGCGACTTTGCAATGGTGACTGTCTGTGCAAGTGACTGGCTATGCAAAACTGACTGACCGTGCAGCAATGACAGACTGTACAACAGTGACTGACTAAGCAATAGTAACTGTACAACGACTGTGCAACAGTAAGTAATTCCAAAAGTGACTAAGTGACTGACAGTATCAGAGCAACAAACGGTACAACAGTGCCAGACTCTCTGTGCAACAGTAACGTGCAACAGAGGAACAAACCCTCTCGCCGTTAATCAATCGAGTTATCACAAACGGCTGTAGTTGTTTGTTCCGGCTACTAACTACGTCTCCTGGAAAAAAGGCTTAATTTAAACTTTGGTGGTAATTGCTTCGTCTCACGCTTCGCCAAGCATCTGTCCTCCATAATGACTTCAGCTGTTGAGGTTTTGTCTCGCGGGAGCAGAGGTGGACCATCCAACGCCATCCTGAGGTATCTATTGAGGTCAGTGCCAAGGAATGGAAACAGCACGAGACCTTTGGGTCCTTCGGGTGCCGTGTGTAAAAGCGGAAATGATAATGATAATAATAAAGAAATGTGGATGTTAGTGTAAAGTAGATAATCAAATATATAAAAAAAAACTGATACTTAGAAAGGATAGACTTCTTACTTGTATATACCATACCCGATATTCACAGAGCATTCGACATCTTCCCTCCCAATATGTCTTCACACAAAAGATTCCTTTAACACAGCCCTCCAGACAAATCACGAATAAAATTGGGTTGGCCATGTTCATAGCCTGGCTGGCTGCCGTGATAAAATCATCCACAATGGCCATAGTTCTCAAATCCTCCGGCTCTACAATGGAGTTCCCAAGGGTACAGTAGTTTCTTACGACCCTTTACAAATTCTTGCTACTAGACCCCCTCCTCTCCTCTCTCTCTCTCTCTCTCTTCGCAGACCACGGCGTGACGGTCCTCCCCTGCTTCAGACCACCTCACGGCTGCACCACAAGCAACAAATAGGCAACCAGCTGCACCAGGCCACTAGAACAATGGCGTGTTCGAGAAAGAATGCCTGCATCACACGACACTGCACCTTTACCCTCTTAATTAACCTCTGGCAGACTCCCCCACACCACCCTGAATGGTCGACCACTCCCACTCGAGAGAATTCCAACTATAATGGAAATCTGCATACGTCACACACATGACATTCAATCCACACACCACAATCATCAACACAGAGTCCAAAGATGAGCTAAATCCCCTTACAACACTCTCTGGCACCAGTTTCCAAAAAAAAAAGGCAAACAATTCATCTGCGCCATCCTAAACTACGCCTCACCTTTCTAGTCACCCACCATTTCAAAATCAAACATAACAAAACCACAAACCACAATTGTACTCTAAACAATCTCCGTTTGCTTATCGACCACAAACACTCAACAGCAATATATAGCAATACAAAAATACTTCCAGTGCAATCTCGCTTCAACATTCTTGTCATCCAATTTAACGCAACCGCAATAATCCCCTCCCATCAGAAATGAAAAGTTCACCCTACCATCGCAGTTCAGCCAACTGTACTCATAGATCCTCACACTCCCAGGAAACACCTCACAAACAAAACACACTCATACCAAAATGAACTAACAAACACCAAGCTATAGTCCTCTCAACCACATCACAGGAACTCCACTCCATCACTCGTACACACCTTAGAAACTACACTCCCCAGACACACACGTGTCACACCTCCTCTGCGCTATAGACACCATCCGTCTCATCAACATTACGAACATCACTTCGTCATAACACAACATCCCCCATCAGCTTCCAAAATGAAGATATCGAACATCCCTCGGTAACGCTATTCTGCAACTCCAATTCTCGGATAAAGAGGGGGAGGAGGAGGAGGAAGTGTGGCAAGTGTAGGCGGCGGACGTGGGAACGGTCGGCCGAGGCAATATCAGAACGAGTCGCTGGTGTAATTACCCACACGTCACTTGGGACACGGGCGGACAGGTGGTCCGTGGGCCGTGCCTCCTCCCACTGGCCCGCGTCCCTCCACGACCAACGAGACGCCTCCTCCTCAACACGAACCATCAGGTCCACCCCACACCCCAAGTATTGCCAGCCTTTACAGGCTGGCAATACTCCCTCTCTTACCAGACGGGTCCGAGCATTTGCAAGCATCAAATTCCTGACGTTGAGTAATCTGCACATACGGGGAATTGTGAGCACAGAGCAAGGCTTCCACAGGAACCAACTGCTTTTAGGTCCTCTCTCCCTGGCGCCTGACTGACACCCACCTGCTCTGTGGTGGCACCAGTATGACTCCTAAACACACACACACACACACACACACACAAGTTGACGATCTTGGCCGTTTCTCTGCATTATCGTAATGAGCTTTTGACCCCAAAGGCCTTTTTATTGAAAGAGTCACCAATCACCCTTCTCCCCCTCACCCTCCCCAGCAGGAAGCAAGGCCACTGTACAGCCCTTATCTCCCCAATCTAATCCTGGGCAGGATTTGACAATCACGGCTTCAACCAAGCAAGATCATTACCGGAACTCCAATCTCCCTTTTCTCTCTCGCGCCTCCAATCAACCAAGAGTCTAATCAAAACCGCCACATATCAATCCCTCTCACAATCGCCACCGGCATGGAATGAGTATACTCACACATCCGCTCACCTCATAACACAATCACAACACAGGGGCCCAGTGCCCGCTTGTTGTAGAATCGTACCGCAGCAGAAGGACTGCTACATAACTTGGGAGACCTGCAGCACCGCCGGGAAGGAGTGATGTAGTACCTCCGGCCCCTGCAGGAGTTGGCTATGAGAAGCCAACTCGAAGGATCTAAACTGTACTTTTGCCTCCTAAACGTTAGTTTCCAAGTTAATATCTTCGTAATGTGTCGTAACTAAGGCAAAACCCAAACCAGGTTTCTGGGGTTTGATAATACCCAACTCCTTACATACTGTGCAAATGAAAAAAAATCTTAAATACATGTGACTCGGAATTTTGGGGTCAGGACCTCAAGTTATGTCATAGATTAAAGCACGACTCTCTACTGGGGTCCCCCCAACGACTGGACGTTCAGGACAATGAAGCAATCGGTCCCCTTCCCCCATGTGTACCTGCCATGGTACAGAGAGAGAGAGAGAGAGAGAGTACCCTCACCCACTGCTGTACCCCCACACACCACACAAGTGTACCGTAGTATATAGGATTAACTCTTACGTCAGTGTGGCGCAGTCTTGCCTCTGTACCGTACTCAACACCTGTTTGTAGCTATAACCAACAGCAGCTGTGCCACAAACGACCTTAAATCTCTGTCTAAATCTCTTGAAAAGTAAACCACGACCCTTAGGTACGACCGCCTGGTTTATCTGACCTAAACCTTTGATAGTCAGTCAAGCCAAGGGCCCCAAGTCGTCACACGCAAAGGGGTCGTGCCAATGTGCTCAAGGGTCGTGTGTACAGTCGTACTCAAGGATTCTGTTCCACTGATATTCTTGCAAATCTGTCACTTTTCGACTGATTGTGACAGTCTGCAAAATTACGAAAAGGCAAACGCCTGACATATACAATACAAGTTTTTGCAATGCCAAACAAAATCAAAATGTCTTTCTCTTGCGAGATTTCCAGAATTAGGGTGAAATCTTGGCTCAAGTGCTGGGTTAATTCAGTGGGGTGATTACTCACTCTTGTCGGAACCTCGCCACTGGAGAGAGGTTTTCCTTGTAGATCAACAACACACACAAAGGGATTGACGCGGGTCAGTGGAAGGGGAAAAAGAGTGGAATGCCACCCCCCCCCCTTCCCCACCGCAACCTGTCCCATATTCCCCCGGCAACTACCGTCTGCCCAACCCATGTCCGTCCCCTATGGTCCTGCCTCCATGGCAAGTCCACCCCATAAATCCTTCTTCGCCCACTCTCCCCACATCAACCTCCCCTCTACCTCAACCACCCACAGCAAGCAAACTTGACCCCCTCCCCACTTCCCTCCATCCCCCCCTCTCTCTCTCTCTCTCTCTCCATGTCTATAAAGCGCACACCACCACCGGCAGTTTCGAGAGAGAGAGAGAGAGAGAGAGAGAGAGAGAGAGAGAGAGAGAGAGAGAGAGAGAGAGAGCAATAAGGACCAATACGTGGCCACCCAAGTACTTCGGCCCACACTGGATCACTGACACGGACACTGGCACACTGACAAGTCCTCTACCACGGACCAAGGACACTGATACAGTATAAAACGGACCAGTGACAAGCTAACAAGGACACTGGCACGAACAAGGACACTTGGACACGGACAAAGACACCTACACATTAACAAGGACAGGACAAAAGACCATCTCCTTTCTCTTTCTCTCTCTCTTTTACACCCGCTATGTGTTCACGCTACACCCACTCTGTGCCCACACTTTCCACCCACTCTATGTGCCCACGGTACGCCCTCTGTGTACTCAAGTTAATGACCTCATTAAGGTAATGGACTCCTAAAAAGAGGCCTATCGATTTGAATATTGAGTTTGAGGCTAACTTAATCATAATCATATGAACGAGAAATGAAAAATTACATATTGTAATACAAGCACTGTTCCTTCGTCTCTAGTACTAGACTGTTTAGAGCAATTTATAAACAGTCAGTCTCTCAGTAGGTGAACTGTGGAGGCCTCACTTTACAAACTGTCAAGTCGTCACTTCATAGACTATACGTCTCTTACTTTACAAACTGTCATTACCTAATAAACCACAACGTATGCTTTACATACGTACATATATCCAAGTTCCCACTTTTTTTCTCTCAAACAGTCAAGTTCTCGCGTCACAAACAGTCAGACCATAATGAGAAGACTTGTATTTTCTATCACAATTAATTAACCCTGACACTCTGACCAGCCCTACCTACTCCGACCGACCAATTTGGCTACATTTACTTTTTTTCTTTAGGGGGAACTACTTAACATTATAGAAGATAATTACAGGGTTACTGTAATGATGACTCAGATGTAGTACCCCCACAAATTTCCCCTATAAATTTCCCCTATAAATTTCCCTCATAAAGTTCCCCCATAATTTTCCCTATAAATTTACCCCACACAAATTCTCCCCACCAAACTCAAAAAAAAAAAATAAGACCCTGAATTTTTCTGTTTTTGACACGTCTCACCTAATATAATTGACCTGCCGCTCTGGGACCCTGTTATACACTAATCACTAAAGTCAGGTCAGATAATTTGGAGGTTTTTGAACTCTCCTGTTCCATCCGTATGGAAAGGTAGAATGACACACACACACACACACACGCCACTACAACCCTGCCATTCCAACAACGCTGCCAACAGCGTCCTACCAAGACTGCCCACAACCTCCAAGCACAACCAACCCCTTCAACACTTACAACCAAGCCTCCAACACTTCAAAATCACTAACAACCACAACACCTACAAAAATCTTAACATGGAACAGCAGTTCTCCCCTTCGCAACCACACTCATCATAACCACCTCATCGACAGTCTAAACCCACAACCACAACCTCCACATCACAACCCCTGGGGCCGGAAGAATAACACCAGTACACACCGAACACAGCCGTATCCCGAACCAAGGCCAAACAACAACACAAACAACCCCATTCCCCTGCAATACATCGCCACCCACTAACAAACACCACCTTCAATCACAACCACCTCCAAAACAACACCACATACACACACACACACACACACACACACACCCACACACACACACACACACACATTTTCCCTCTCCCAGTTTTAAGCCGGCGCTCCAATCAGAAGCTGGGAAACGACGAAGGAAGATGTCCCCTCGAAGAGACTGTGCGCCTTCTCGCACTCATACGATACTATGGCTTCTGTCCACTCGAGGCGGAGTCCGGTAACACCAACACACACACACACACACACACACACACAGCTCATCCAACACGGCTTCACGTGTCCTACCACCCACACACACACACACACACACACACACACGCACACACAATTACCACACCGACCACATTACTCAACGACAGCATTAACTTTATGAATAATGGATTTTCATTAGAGCTTGTGTGTGTGTGTGTGTGAGTGAGTGTGTGTGTGTGTGTGTGTGTTTAGGAATCCCAGGACGGGGAGGGGGGAGGGGATGTATACATCCTTCGTGGGACGTGTGAGGAGGAGGAGACGATCTCTCCCGTCCCAGGGCTATGAGCCGTGACACGCGTCACACCACATAAAGACAAAAGGCACCACACATCACTACGTGAAGAGACAACGCACGAACGAACCATACATTACTACAGACCAAAACACGCAATAACACACACACACACACACACACATACACTGCAACAATACCAGAGTTGTAGTTATGTGAGGTAGAGAAGTCAGACCCAGCGCAGAACCCCACAGGCTATGTGACCCCAAAGTTAATCACATTATACACAGGAACCAGTCGACCGAATCATGTGATCTGTATGCCATGAAATATTCATGCCGTGTCTGAATCACTGGGGTGAAAAATCAACACAATATTCACGTACATTATATGGTGACTTGGATTTACATCCATACAGGCCAACAGGAAAATGACACAATATTCCTTATACACAAAAATATCGAAGGGATGTGGAGCATTATGTAAGTAAGTAAGTAAGCATGTAAGTATGCAAGTAAGTAAGTATGTAAGTATGCAAGTAAGTAAATAAGTATGTAAGTATGTATGCAAGTTTGTGTCATATGAAATCATGTAATTCTGTCATGTGTGTGTGTGTGTGTGTGTGTGTGTGTGTGTGTGTGTGTGTGTGTGTGTGTGTGTGTTTACAACTTTGTCACACTCCACAAGAACGGGAAAACATTTTCAAACTTCAATCCAAAAAAAAAATCTACATATTTATCTAAACTCTACTCACAGGACAGCGGTGATAGTCGTGTCCCTAGACGGCTCAAGGGAGCCGTCTCAAATTCTAAATAAAAGAAGGAAGAAAAAGGCAAGAATTCTCTAGTAAAAGTGGGCCAGGATTCCATGAATAAATTTGAACGAGACTCTAGCCTTACGGCAAGCCAGGGCAAGATTCCGAGATGAGTCAAGAGGCAAAAGTTGTCAGGAGATGGCAAGTGATGATTGAGAAGAGGAGGAGAACAACTTATAATATATATATATATATCCTAGCCTGAGCCAGGTACCTATTCTATCGACCAACCCCTAGAGGTGGATGATGAACAGCTGGGTTGACTGTGGACCGACTGCCGTAGCAACCAGGATTCGAACCCATGCGCTCGACCCTGGGCGGCCCGTGAAGGCGTCATGGTCAGGAACACTAACCGCTACACCGAAGTCCATCTATAATAATCAGCCCAGTGTCGATTGAGTCGAACCACAAGAACACAGGGCCATTTAAGCCAGTAGTGAATGCCGATGGGAGAGGGCACAGGAACGTGTTCAAAAGCTACACTGAATCTATTTCACTGTCGTTCTTCAGGTCCTGAGGATGGCTATAATGTCGGTCCGAATCTTTAAGACCGTATCACAAAGTTGATGATCCATATATTACCACTGGGACCAAAGGACTCCTTCATGCACGCTTCTGCCACAACCAGCGCTGAAATATTTCCCATTCACGAGAGACTTCAGTGCGCCATGAATTGTTGCATGACTCTAACATCAACTTGTGCTTTTTCCCACTGCCATCGTCACTCGACTTGACTCCCACCTAGCGGAACTCATCCACTGCTCCCAGTCCTCAGCAAAGCACAATGATCTGGCAATACCTAACTCGTAGGGTCAACATCTCTCGAGGCCCCTTCACAGACATGGGTCCTCACCATCTGATATATAGAGAAAGGAAGACAGGAAAACAGGTCATGACATGGGCCAGTGCTGCTTCCAACACTCCGCAACACAAGGTCAGGCTTTATACCTCCTCACGCAACACCGACGACCTTCCTTTCTTTGAGGCGTTGTTGTGTTGACCGAAAGAAAAAGGCAATACTAAATACATCCAGAAACGAGCCATCCTTACAGAACATCATCCTTGTGTTTGGCTAGAATCTAACCACACACACACACACACACACACTCACTGACATTGAATTGGTAATTCTATAAAATCCTAACCGTAAAGGCAAAAATAAACCCCTCTCGAGCATCACTGGAATCACCATATAATTAAAACTGCCTTGGAAAAACTGCCCCATCCTTCATTACACAGTCATCTGAGAAATCCCCACCTTTCCCCCCCCACACACACAGAGCACCTGGGAACACCCACCATCCATCACCCATAGAAAGCTCATCTCCCACGGTGGGACAGGAGGATTACTGACGAGAAGCAATACAGAGATGGCTCCTCACACACCCCTCCAAAGACCTCTCCCATTCGAGCACGGGTCTCCAGGATGATGAGGCATGACCTGTGAGGTCAGTCGAGTCTTATGCTAAGGTCACGACGGCCCCGGGCAGCAGACTGTGAACTACACCCGAATACAAAGAAACCTCCGGGTCGGAACGGGGGAGGAAAAACCCCGACCAGGTTTTGGTGAGAGAGTTCCACAGTCGGTGTGAGGCGCCATGAAGAAAATGATTCCATTGGACAAAGTTGTGTATTTAATACTCATTACATCAACTGTTTTAATCGCGCCCTCTTGAAACGAATCTATCGGGGTTCCCTTAAATCTCCCGCAAATAAAGTTAACGAATCTTTTTTTCTACCTTAAACCCGCCAATACCCTCGTATCCCCTTGGCACTCGGGATCGAACCCTGCCACTCGGACGGTCCAACCCAAACCCTAACAACCACATCCACTAACAGACCCCCCCAACCCCAGGCTTCCTCCAAAACAACCTCCTCCCACTGCTGCGAGAACCCCGCGTCAGTGGCAACCTCAAACACCCACACACCACTGAATATAATCAATAAACCACTGAAAAAAGAATACACATATATCTATACCCCTCTCGTCTCTTCATATACGAACCTTAGAGGTGTCTCCAGGTCAACCCAGAGATATGGATCTCCAATAACACTCCTGCAGGAAAGGAGATCTGGCGTGTGTGTGTGTGTGTGTGTGTGTGTGTGTGTGTGTGTGTGTACGCCAGATCTACATCATGTAGTAAACCTTGTCTACCGCTCCCTCTACATAAAGTACAAAATACAATGTCCCCAGTAGATAGATAGAAGGGTGGAAGAGAGACATATTACTTAGTACAGGAGTATAATATGTCCAATATGTGGACACAAGGAGAGGACTAAAGGACATTTTACATGGCCGTACTTTATATGATATGTGGGTGGGGAAACAAAGACAGCTTCCTTGTTAAAGCGGTCCAGCGGCTTAGAACAAAACACACAGTCCCACACAGTCCCAACTGATTGTTTCCGCTGTCTTTGTGAGGCATTATGAGCTATGAGAGGGACTCACAATCCCATCCCCGCCTCCTCACTTTACGCTGGTCTCTACTTTATTTTACTTATATTTCTCTACTTGCTGTACTTACGTATATTTCTCTATGGTACCTACTTGCACATACAATTCCTTTACTTAACTGTACTTACATATACTTTATAACCCCATTCTTTCTTTCCCAAGGTACACTTATACACTCATCATTTTAGTACATAAGTAAGGTACATTCACTAAATTGTACCTCAGTACGGTACATACCTAACCACGGTACATTTTCTACTCGTCCCTGTACCCAACCATTCACCAGCATCCAAGTTACGGTACAGTCACCAACCACACCTCAGCTACGGTACAGTGACCCCCCCCTCCCACCTGGTACGGTACATTCACCAACCACACCTCGTTTTCTGTTGTCCTGAACATCTGCCTTCTCTAGTCTAGAATATTCTTTTTTTCTCTCTCCTTCTCTCCACTTCTAACATTCCATTTCTTCACGTAATCCTTAAGTAAATATACTCTCCAATTTCCTATTTTCTTTTTCTCTCACTTTTTTTTAATGAAGCAGGACTTAAATGATATAAAAAATTGAATTAAAAGACATAAAAAAGTAAGCAGAAGAAAAAAGGAAACACAAGCTACGACTTTCTGACCTATTAAGGTCAGGTCAGGTCGCAGGCGTTGGGGTAGCGTGAGATGGCGACGTCCCAAAGCTAAGCGGCGCAAGGAAGGAAACAGATATCACAACGGCCCATCCCTTGAGCTGCCAATGGCCACTCACCATCTCCTCTCCCTCCCTCTCACAAACACTACTTCTCTCTCTCCCTCTCACCAACACTACCTCTCTCTCTTCCCCTCCATCTCTCCAGCACTACCTCTCTCTCTCCCGCCCTCCCTTCAACAGTACCTCTCTCTCTCTCCCTCCCTCTCTCCAGCACTACCTCTCTCTCTCTCCCTCCCTCCCTCTAACACTACCTCTCTCTCTCCCTCCTTCTCTCCAACACTACCTCTCTCTCTCCCTCTCTCTCTCCAGCACTACCTCTCTCTCTCCCTTCCTCCCTCCCTCCATCACTACCTCTCTCTCTCTCTCCCTCCCTCTCTCCAGCACTACCTCTCTCTCTCTCTCTCTCTCTCCCTCCCTCCCTCC